>RHLR01000739.1:0-14303 GCA_009806335.1 Davidsoniella australis
GGGGTTACTGACAAGTACAGAGTACTCACGATGGGAGGTGCAAAAGCTGCAGTTGCCCGAAGGAGTCGTGAGCTTAGTGGCGCGTTGCTATCAAAGGCGTTGGCGGGACGTCCAGAGAGGAAATATGGCTGGTTTGGAACGAGGCGTAGATATCTGGCAGAAATCCGGTAGAGATACAGAGGGACTAGATGGAACTGTGTCGCTCATGCAGCCTCAAGTAGAGTCGAATGGGTGAGCTTTCGCTTAGTGTGACGGCCGTTCGTTGTAAGGCGTATCAATGGTGTGTGGGTGAGCTCTACAAAGCCGGTCGATAAATCAAGACAAGCCGAAAGCTTAAGTTGGGCGTATCGTATAGTTGTATGTGGTCCAAAACTCTGGTGTCGAGTGGAAAACAGAAGAAAGGAAATAAAGTAAAGTAGGCAGGCAGGCAGGCAGGCAGGCAGACAACTTTGGAAGAAACAAAAGAGTGTTATCAGGTCAGGGGTATAAAACGTCCTGTCCGTGATCGAATAGGCTATAAGAAACCAAAGTGTTCGTGATATAGGGAAGGGTGCACTGAGTAAGTCGATGGGCGTGGCACTGTGACGCGAATGCGCTGTACGTCAAAAAAGACGGCAAATTTTGGGGTTTGGGGGGGTTAAAGAAACAGTATAGTATACTAGAGAGTGACAAGAAAAAAAGAATTATAGCATATACAGTGAAAATAATAAAAAGAGCTACTGGAAAGAATGAACCAACGAATGACAAGAAAATAGTACTAGGAAATAAGGTGATGATTTTGAAAGCTGCAACGACTGGAGGGCTACCAACAATCACAACAGAGTTAAAGAAAGAAGAAACAAAAGAAGAAGAAAAGTTAGAAGAGAAAGCGAGACGAGAAAACCCTCACTATCACAAAAGAACAAAAGAAGCGAGCCGGGAAAAAAAAGAAGAAAAAAAGACACACCAACGTCAACGTAAAGGGCTAACAGCACATGAGATTGGATCGAGGAGGAAGATTTGGTCAGGGGCACATGAAAAACCCAAATTTAATCTTGGGCTTCTCAGGTTCAGCAGGTATCTTTTACAAACCAGCTCACCATGTTGGTACATAGCTACCTAGCTCTAGTCAGGGACGGGCTTGATGAATAGGCCTGATTGGGATTAGCCGCAATGGGCGCGGCCAGGTACCGAAGCAAGTTCTGGACAAATCCACTTCTTAAGTTCTTATATTTTTGTCCACCTCTACTGGTTATCTTTCCTGCTGTTCTTGCTGCTTGTCTCGCCCTCTAAGGGAGAGCTACAAGACTTGTTTTGGCTCTCTCTCTCTCTCTCTCTCTACGCCATCATACAGAGCAAAGCTTCTAGCGAAAGTATGCGAGAGTATCTGGCTCGCCTGTGCTGGCCGTTCAATCTCTCCATCACATGCCCCCTTGTGCGCCGTGGGATAGTGATATGGGGATTCCAAGGTTGTGAAGAACGTTCCTAGTGTGATTGCTTCACATAGGCGAAGGCTCAAGGCGAGCATGGCCTCCACCGTCAGACCGAAGGCCAGTCAGTAGAACTAAGGGTGGAAATCAGGATAGAGATAGAGAACAAACAATATTGCCAGGATAAGTGACAGGAACCCATCTACCTTGTGACGAACAGCTAACATGAAGGTTTACCGACGACTAGCCTCCTTTCCCAAGCCAATACTAGTAGCTTCTTCTTCTGACCTCTCCAAGCTCTAAGGTTATTCAAGCGCTAGATCAGCTAAGAACAGGCTAACGTTAAGGGCTAGTCCAACTAGCTCTATTGCAAGGAAGCGTCGAATTGCCACTCTGTTGGCTTTGTGGGCACTGATGGAGGCTAGCGCAGATTCAGCGTCAGATCTGCTGTGCTACTACAAGAAATGCAACTAGAACGGACGTATATTTGTACTGTGTATAGTTATACTAATAGCAAGTCAGCTTTGAAAGGGATTCATTCATTGGGGCGTACGATCCGCAAGAGGACGTTGGCTTGGCTTAGACATTTCACTACTTATTGCTATGAGACGAACCTGCAATAATATCAGTCCAATGCACATTGTGTTTCCTATGATCCTATGCCTCCCTATCTTACGCCACGCAGTGGGTAATGATATCACGACGATTGATGATATTATAAGCATAATTAAACTAGAACAGCGTTCGAAACTGACTATCCAAACGTTCGCGGTGTTTCTATACCGAAAATATATCGTCAAACTTATGCCAAGGTGTGAAAAAGCTACGAAACAAGCTGTGAAAAATCCCAGGCAAAATAAGATTCTATTTGAGGTAGCGATCATGCAGCCAATTATTGAAAATTTAATCCGCTATAAATCTAGCGCACAGAGGCCACTCTACTCATAAAAAAGACAAGCAAACTTAGGAAAGGGTTTAAGGAACTGAAGGGTTCAAGCCGTGACATGAAGAAGTGGGGCCTTTCAGTGGTATTTTCACTGTTTCTTACAACCCTTTCAGAGTACTTTCCCTGTGTCGATTGCTCGGTATCCATCCTCTTGCGCACATACCTTTTTGACTTCTTTCTTTTTTGTATTGAGAATCTTCTACAGAAAGAGTCGTCAAACATTAGGGTCTAGGGTTTTATATATATCTTGTTTCATCACAGTACCCCCTGGCCCTATCAGATGTAAAATGATGACTCTAAAGAGAAAAAGGGTTCTATAGATTGGCCATAAGGGAAATCTAGAAATCAATAGGGTCCGACAATAGTAAAGAACACCAGAACAATCAAGACATGGCGCTTAACTTCTTGATAGATATTCAACCACACAATTCCCCCTGCGTACGCTAGACAGAGGTATGGTAAAAGCAACGATCATACGCATTTATTATTTATTATTTATTATTTATTTTGTAGACACCAAAATAGGGTCGCCATAGGGATGCGAAAAAAATTGATAGAGGGAGATTGTTATTACTGAACTTGCTGCGAAGAAAGTTTGATGCGCTACATGATCAAAATAGAGTCAACAATTGGTTCGGGCAAAGAAACAACAAAAAACAGAGGGTGAAGCCAATGTGTTTCATAGCTTTCCAGTGACCTGCGAGTCAACTAGCGAATCGACGTTGGCCCAGCCCTACTTTGTCTAAAATTGTCTCCCTGCCGTTTGCCCAATCATGCCGTCTGTTTCGCATGCTTTTCCATGCGTATAGAACCATTCGCTACTATCTTCGTAGAGGGATATCACACTGTGTGTCCGGACACTAGAATTACGCCCGAATACATACCTGGCAATGCGTTGGCATGCTGGATGCAGCTAAGAATGCCAGTTCGCGTACAGTAACTGTAACTCATGTCTCCATTTACATGATATGCTAGATTCTAGACATACCACAGCCATTGAAAACTTGATATTGGACAACGTAAACTTTACCTGCTCGTAGTATAGTATTTTTCAAAAATTAAATTTCACTATGGACATAAATCATAGTAGAAATATAAATAAAAAAGACTGGAGCATCCTGAATTCCCTCGAGGGAAGAAAAAAGCTCCCGGCGTTTGTGAATTCCTATATGGGACGTTGAAGGCTTGCATCGAACGTACATCAATATACTGCGATCTCTGTTGGCGTATATCCTCTGTATGAATAATCTGGAAGAACGCCGGACTCTGCCACATTGTCCGTAGCAACCTACAGGATAAATATAGACTAGGCTGTGATGACATTGCTCATTGTAATATCAATGTTATCAGCTATCAATTATTGAGATGCTAGGTATATGTGTAACTATACGGCTCTGAATTACAACTAATAAATCACCTATGTGTTTGGAGACAAAGTTTGGTTCGTTATAGGCGGAGTTATATAAGTATATATATTACCACCCACATATATGACTAGTACTTTGATAACTGCGGGTTTTCACCAAATCATATCCAGAGGCCATCGTGGCTCGGGAACGTGCATTGCAGACTCATCTCATCACAATCTCCACATCTGCCGTTAGGGAACTTGCATGATAACATCTTGGCTACAGACAAGTGTATCTGGCGTGGTTATTGTCTTTTTGGATTAGAGCCGGCGATGTAATACCTGCAATATTTTACTCTTGTATTACCTCTTTTTTTGTAGGTCATCGACGGACCTTTTGTTCCCTCTTCGTATATTGACACATATATATCTTAATTTTCTTGATAATTCTCCTTGTTTGTTGATGTGTAAATCCTCCCCATATGCTGTGTAAGCTACAGTGCCGTACTCCGGACCAATTGTTTTGAAGCAATGGGTGTATGTCTCTTTTTCTTAGTGTTCCTAAAACTACAAGGAAGATTAAAGCAGTTCCGCAGGACCCATGAAGTCTCACTACTATATACATATATAAGTGCTATTTGCACGATTATTGTATATATAATAGGATAACACTATAAACAGAAGAGATATGGATACATAGATTGACTGCTGTTGGGTTCCCGGTGGTAGAATCCACACTTACATTTGCTATCAAAGCTTCACGAAAGTTCACTGGGCGGTTTGTTCTGCAAGGGAGACGAGAGTCTTTCGCCTGAGGTCACCAGCTTCGGCTACCTGATGTTTCACAATATCAATAAATACGAAGTATGAATCAATTGGCAAGTACCTGGATTTGATATGAACGCAATAAATGTAGTTGACACGTTTATTTTGGAAAATGTACAGATATTTTTGTGGAAGACTCCCCTCACATGGATATACATATGTATGTCGCTGACTTTTGTCTACAATGCAGGGACAGAAACATATTGGCTTTAGTAAGTCTCAACCCCTCGAGTACCTGTGACTTAAGGGATACAATGTGGCTATGAGTGTGAAACTGAGGCGACTAGTAGCGTGCTATGAACCGTACAACTATATTTCGAATTGTAGATATGGCTTAATGACCGGCTAGTATAATATTACTATTATATTGCCATGAGAATGTAAAATTCATATACATGTACAGATGTACGTTGCATGCTACTAGATGTTTCCTGGATATCTGGTGTTTGAGACTATACCTATACCTCATACATGACACAAGCCATCCAAGACACGAGATAGGTGGGGGTAAAATTGAATGGATTATAGTAAGAAATATAGTGTTATTAAACTAGTTCAAATTGAAAATGCAGGCACAAAAACAGAAATGGCCATGGTTATCTAGGCTTTATTATTCGACGCAGAAGTATCAGTATCATTATCCACCATGACGATAGCCGGCCCTTCACGTTCGCCGTCATCGCTGTCCTCAGCATGCATATTCGTAGGTGAAAACAGATCGATAAAGGGACCCAATGGGCCCTCAGCAGGAGACGGAGAGCTTCCATGACTATTGTGTAGAAAGGGATGGACAGGCACATCTGAGTTCTCCGCATTAGAAACAGGACCACGAGCGGGATCTACAGGCGCTGTATAACTTCTGTGTAGAACAGGGTGAGTATCTCTAACATCGATCACAGGCCGCCTGGGCAAAGGAGGAGCACGTTCCTGCTGTACTTGACTACTACGAGCTGGCTGATATGTCTGTCGACGTGGCAGAGGGGGACCACGTTCGTCATCCCTTAGTTCGAGAGAAAATGCGTTGGCGAAAAATTCAGATAACAGATCGTTGTGTCCGCCACGACCGCGGCCACGACCGCGGCCACGACCACTTCTTTGGGAACTGAAAGAGGACCGGTGGGAAAGGGGGGCGGCTTGAGCAACGGATCGAGGGTTGGGTCGTCGGGGAGTGAAAGCTGGGTTCTGTTGCTGATGACTTGGCACCCGAGATCTAGGAGCAGGTCTAGTAGGAGGTCTAGATTCAGGAAGCTCGATTTCAGGATCGGGGTGATATTCTGGTTCCTGAGTAGGTGGTCTTGCGACCGGCCTAGGTGGTTTAGGTGGTGGTGTATCTTGTGATTTTTGTTCACCTTTACCCTCTTTCTGATCAGTGATTAATTCTTCGTCCTTTTCAATGGGACCAGAGCCACCTTCAATGTCGATAAAGCCACAGCGAGTGAGAATCTTGTTTACAATGCGAGGGTATCTCAAATGGCCGCTGACATAATCTGTGAGGTCCATGTTCACGACTCCCTTTACATCTTCAATCTCTTGCAGACCGGCGATTCCCAATTGGAGACTTGATGTGCGATACATGAAACCTAGAATATAATCGTTCGATGAATACACATTGTGGATGTTACCAGCCACGACAGATTTCATAGCAAGCCAATACGACTGATCAGATGGCGCCGGCGCACCGATAAGCACCACAGTGTCTACAAGACCGTACGCTTCTCGGTCAGCCAGTGACTTGAGGCACGAATAGATTACACGAGCACCAAGTGAATAGCCTACAAGCGTCACTGGACGCTCGCCTTGGACCTTATTGATCAGAGCATCTGCCAACACTTTGCCAGCTTTGTCTGATCGGTTGCGAGCAAGACTGAAGGGATTGTCGATTTTGGCAGCTATTGATATGATGTAGGCAGGCCACAGGGCAGCCCATAAGCTAGAAAGCACTGTTCTCTTCAGAATTTCAACTTTGACTGCGTTCCAGGCATACGACTGGATCAGCCCTTCTAGAGCTGTCCCTAGTGCCACAAGGCATTTCATTTCATATCGTAGAGCAAAGACTTCGGTGTCATCGCTTAGGCATCTCCATGGCTTGGTGATATCATCTTTAGAGGTAAGCCAGCCGTTTACGCCTATAGTGACACGAAGTCGTCTTGACATTCCTCTCTCGTCATCATCGTCATCGTCATCTTCTTCATCAGCAAGAGGAATAAACTTGAAGTCCTCGACCTCTTTCGCATACTTGTCCATCATTTTGCCCTTGTATGAATTAGTATGATTGCATCCCTTGGTACGATATTCGCGTTGCTTACAGTCATTGAAGCACCAAAGGCACCAAACAAAGCGCCGACGAGGGCGCTGTTCATCCAGAAGATACCTAGAAAGCTGGCCACGCTACCAAGACCAACTGTACCCATGAGACCTCCGAGTGCGCCAGCAACAACTGGGGCGGCAAGACCTCCCGTAACACCAATGATTGCGGCGCCTGCTACAGAAGCCAGCCCGACTTTCCAGGCACGCCCGATCTCATTTCGCTGACGTCGCCTCTGGGTCTCTGCATCGGCAGACATCGCCTTCTCACCAGCAGAGGCCTGGATGAGAGACTGGGCAATCAGCTTTTCTTCGGTAGCAAGAACAGACATGGGAAGATCTAGCGATGATGCTAGGTATCTCATCATTACAGAAGCGTAGGCTGAATAGTGCCCACTCGCTAGCTGAAACAGCAGCACACAGCTTAATATTTCCTTTCGGTCATCGATAGAGATGGAATTGAGGCTACTCGGAATTGGCTTGTGCGACGCCTTTAGCGATTCTGTATCCGCGCGGAACTTGGCTTCTCTAGCGGCGTGAGTAGCTCGACGGGCTTTATTAGCTGCGATACGCTCGCTTCGAGTATGTCGCTCTATTTGGAATCCGGGTTCATCAGGACGGGTCACTAGTTCTCGAAACTTGTCGAGAAACTCCTTGCTCCAAGCATCAAAATGAGCCTGGGCTCCTTTGCGCAAAGCTAATAATGAGTGGTCTATATCTTCCTTTTGGTAATGATAGGTGCTATAGGCGATGGAATCCTCATCTTCATAAACAGTGGAGCTGTCATCGAAGTTGTCCCAGTGTGACGAGCTTTTGCTGTAATCACATATTAGTTGGGCACGCATGTAGGACGTGATTTCTTGTACCAGCGTAAACAGAATTCTGCGCTGGGCTGGCTTTAGCACCACCAGCAACTGCTGGGGATCAGTTGCGAGTGGCGTTGGCGGCATTTCGTGGTAGATCGTTCAAGAGTCTTTAGTCTCTAGGGTTAGGTCGTAGCGAAATACTAGAATAGGGATGAGAGTAGGATCTGGAGATGCAGTTCGGCCAGACCGGTAGTGGAGGAATCGAACAATAAACTGGTTTAGGCTATCAGAAAAGCGTATGCAATATATACAATGTTCATGCATATATCACGAAAATTTGAATCTGTGCTTGTTAATATGTGTTAAGGGGAGAAATTGTATTATGTGTGTATACTAACTAAGCCCAAAACAAAGACTTTGAGGCGTGTTACGCCCAACTATTAGTAAACTTGATGCTTGCCGCGAGGTGGCTGGCCTCGCTTGAGGGATTCAGAACTTTCCAGGGCACCTTAATTGGCTTATCCAGGTGCTGCCATGCATGAGAATCAACAACAGACAAAGCAAGGTGAGAATCGATTCGGAGTTAACGTGAAGACTGGATGGAAAGGCCACACAAACAGTAGTTTGCATCATCGTACATGTTATGTTATGTTAACATGTTATCTGTCAGTTGTTTTCTATCTATTGTTTGTTAGTTGGTCCTTCTGGCTCCTTCGTCCTCATGACTTAATCGAGCGTCGCGGTGTTGTTCTGGTTTCTGGTTGTTTTTTTTTCTTTTTCGCCTGAGCAAACTAGACGACCAGGGTTGTTGAAAGCCGTGTGGCGGATAGGATGGTAGCGTGTGGCAGAAGTAGACGTTGCCGTGTGGCGCTAACGGTTCTGACCACTCAGGGCATTTGCTTGTGCACTTGGTGGCCGTCGTGCCCGAATAATTTAGCTGATAAGATAGGGCTTGTGGCCACGGAAAAAGTGACATTGTCACACTCAGGTACCTTTTAAGTGCGTTCCCCACTAAATTTGGTGCGGTAGGGTGAAAAATACTTGCAAGTTCTTATCATGTCAATGGCGGGGTTTCCTCACAACGAAGCACTGGCCCCACCAAAACAAAAAAAAAACAGAAAAAAAAGTTTAGACTGGCTGAAGGAACGAAGAAAATTTCCTGTCGTCGTCTAGTGAACAAAATATAACCATCGCCTTTCCTTCTTGATCTTTCCTTCTCTTTCTTCAGCAACATCGAATCGTTGTTGAAATTTTTGTCGATCTTCTTACGACACCACATACATCAAAATGGCTGACGAGGTTTACGACGGTGCCATCGGTATCGATCTGGGTACGCTTTTCTCTCTTTCCTGCTGCGCAACTGTTCATTGATGGACATGTTATGTTCAAAAACTTACAGTTGCTGTCGACTACCCCTCCCCTCCCCCGTCTCGAAACGCACAAAATATTTTTTTCATTGTGGAAAATCCATGTGGGAGCAAACATCATCAATACAGGACGCAGAATGCTAACGCTTCACTTTCAGGTACCACCTACTCTTGCGTGGCTATCTACGAGGGTACCAATGTCGAGATCATCGCCAACGAGCAGGGTAACTTCACCACCCCTTCGTTCGTCTCCTTCACCGACAAGGAGCGTCTGATTGGTGAGGCTGCCAAGAACCAGGCTGCCATGAACCCCACCAACACCATCTTCGATGTCAAGTACGTGATACTCCGGCTTTTCTCAGGTGAAAACACCGCCTACTGCACACTCGAAAGTCACCAGCACATACTGGACTCGAGAAATAAGGCCGAGAAAGATAATTACACTAAATATTAAAACTAACATCCTTTTCACAGGCGTCTGATTGGTCGTCGTTTTGACGACCCCATCGTCAAGAAGGATGCCGAGTCGTGGCCCTTCAAGATCATCGATGAGGCTGGCTCCCCCAAGGTCGAGGTTGACTACCTCGGTGAGCGCAAGTCTTTCTCTCCCCAGGAGGTCTCTTCCATGGTTTTGCTGAAGGTACGCTAATCTTTCGACAACATATTTTCATACTGGAATAACCTTGTGCTAACAACCCCATAGATGAAGGAGATTGCTGAGGCCAAGATCGGCAAGAAGGTCGAGAAGGCTGTCATCACCGTTCCTGCCTACTTCAACGACAACCAGCGTCAGGCTACCAAGGACGCCGGTGCCATTTCTGGCCTGAACGTTCTGCGTATCATCAACGAGCCTACCGCCGCCGCCATTGCTTACGGTCTGGGTTCTGGCAAGTCTGACAAGGAGCGCAACGTCCTGATCTACGATCTGGGTGGTGGTACTTTCGATGTCTCCCTGCTGACTATCCAGGGTGGTGTCTTCACTGTCAAGGCTACCGCTGGTGACACTCACCTGGGTGGTCAGGATTTCGACACCAACCTGCTGGACCACTGCAAGAAGGACTTCACCCGCAAGACCAAGAAGGATCTGTCTGGTGATGCCCGTGCTCTGCGTCGTCTCCGTACTGCTTGCGAGCGTGCCAAGCGTACTCTGTCTTCCGGTGCCCAGACTACCATCGAGATCGACACCCTGTTCGATGGTGAGGACTTCACTGTCCAGATCACCCGTGCTCGTTTCGAGGAGCTGAACTCCAAGGCCTTCGCCGGCACTCTGGAGCCCGTCGCTTCCGTCCTGAAGGATGCTGGCCTTGAGAAGAAGCAGGTCGATGAGATCGTCCTGGTTGGTGGTTCCACTCGTATCCCCAAGATCCAGAAGCTTCTGTCCGATTTCTTCAACGGCAAGAAGCTGGAGAAGTCCATCAACCCCGATGAGGCTGTTGCCTACGGTGCCGCCGTCCAGGCCGGTATCCTGTCTGGTAAGGCTACTTCGGCCGAGACTGCCGATCTGCTGCTGCTGGATGTCGTTCCCCTGTCTCTGGGTGTCGCCATGGAGGGTAACATCTTTGCCCCCGTCGTTTCCCGCGGTCAGACCGTTCCCACCATCAAGAAGCGTACCTTCACCACTGTTGCCGACAACCAGCAGACCGTTCAGTTCCCCGTCTTCCAGGGTGAGCGTGTCAACTGCGAGGACAACACCTCCCTGGGCGAGTTCACTCTGGTCCTATCCCCCCCATGCGTGCCGGTGAGCCCGTTCTCGAGGTTGTCTTCGAGGTCGATGTCAACGGTATCCTGAAGGTCACCGCCACTGAGAAGACCTCTGGCCGCTCTGCCAACATCACCATCTCCAACTCCGTCGGCAAGCTGTCTTCGTCTGAGATCGAGAACATGATCAACGGTAAGTTTAAACTTGACATTATTCATCATATTCAAAATGATATCGGAATCGGTTAACTAACTTTTTTCTTTTCAATAGATGCTGAGAAGTTCAAGACCAACGATGAGGCTTTCAGCAAGCGCTTCGAGGCTAAGCAGCGCCTGGAGAACTACATTGGTCACGTCGAGGAGATCGTCTCTGACCCTACTCTGTCCCTGAAGCTCAAGCGTGGCCAGAAGGACAAGATCGAGTCACAGATCAGCGACGCCATGGCCGCTCTGGAGATCGAGGACTCTTCCGCTGAGGACCTGAAGAAGCAGGAGCTGGCTCTCAAGCGTCTCGTGACCAAGGCTATGTCCACCCGCTAAGCCAAGATAAAGACAAACAAGAAAAAATAATGTTGGTTCTTTGTTCTTTCGCTTTGCATATGCTTTTTCGTTTTTTCTTTTTTTTCATGTCATGGGAGTCCTTAAAAATGAGATCCGGGAATAAAACGTGATGTTTCTGTTTTTTCTTTTCTTTTGTCAACGATCTCTCTCGCGTCGTTCTCTCGTTATTTAGCTGGGTTGGGACAGGAAAGGATAGGTCTTCAACCACAGACCGGTGCTAGATCTATAGGCGGCACTTCACCAAAATGGGATGATGTACAATACTTAAACAAAACTCTGTGCCTTTCCTGGATGTATGCACGTGAATTGTGATGTAAGAGCATATGATGTCTCGAAGTGATGAAGACTTGACTGTCAAGTGTTGGTAAGCTTTATGTCGAAAACTTGCTATATGGAGTAAAAATAGCTACTTATAGCCGCAAGTGAACTTTAAACCTCCAGTATTTCAAATAAAACGACCTGAATGAATGAATGCCTTATCTGCCGTAGCAAATCGTTTCTAGGTATGCACAGATCCATAACATTGCCAGCATGACTTCAAATTTCCATCCATATTATAGACAATTAACTCAGTTAACGGATACAGACGGTCCTGGGCCGGCGCCACAATCAAGCTGCGGCAAGTGCGACGAAGTCAGAAATCCTGAAGGAAAAGATAGAAAGTAATCAAATAAACTTCCACCGAGATCGCACACTTCGCACACAGAGTTTGATTAGTGTTCTATCGTCAAAAGAAAAGCCAAGGCGTGGGGTGTTGTTGAATTTTGTATGGTCTAATCCCCTAATTAGCTAAAGCCCAGGATTGAATAAGTTGCCTTTTTGGGCAATAAGGAAGGGTAGGAAAAAAGTTGGTACGATTAGGTAGGGGTTTAGGGTTAGTCAAGAAAAAAACGTAGTAAAAAGGATGTGATCAAAGAGAGAAATAAGAACAAGAAAAACAAAGTAGAAGGACGGACTTTTGCTTCATGCAAAGCTTAGAATACAACGTTGAATTTTTACAAGCAAGAACAAGATTATCCTTTGTTCCTGTGGTTTATTGTCTCTGTCCTTGTTTAGGAGCTGTGCATAGCGAACATGGCTAGAAGAAAGGATCAATCAAGCCTTTGCATGTAAGCTTCTCAAACGTGAGCATGTTCTGAGTTTTTTTTTTTTTCCTTTTCCTTTTCCTTCTACGAACCGAAGAGGACAGTTCAATGGTCGACCATGTTGTAAAAGCAAGAAGTATATTAAGAGACAAGAGAGAAGCCAAAATAATAGGAGGCGGACTTCGGCAATGCTGAGTTCTCGACCGCACAAACTTGGCTTGAGAATTCGAGCGCACAGACACAGCGGGAGAAGATGAAAGAAAGCTTGCAGTCTTTTCTTTTTGTTAGACCAAGAATGTTTGTCAGTTGTTTCTCCTTCTTCTTGCCTGCATGGCAAACCCCATGCTTGCTCTGGGGCGGTTTGCGTATATTTCCCCAAGGGTAGTTGACTATCATGTGCTTTACTATATGTATGTATTAGACACAAAAAAGCTTAGCTAGCAATTTGATCCTTGCGGCGAAGCCAGAGCATATAACTACCATGTACTTGCAGTATTGAAAGCCTGTTGCTACTCTGTTTGCGTACCCTGTAGTTATCACTTTTTGCTACATATCCTTCTCTCCTATGAGCTATAGTGATGAACTAACTATAGTAGCAAGAATGAACAATATAGTTACATATGTATCATTGACAGGATACTGTTATTATAAGGACATGGAACAAATTTTGTGTAGATTTAAACGCCGGAAAAAAGGCATAGTTTCTCTTGAAAACAACCTCTAACATCCGCTCAACCGACCGGAACGAGAACGTTCTCGATAGATCACAAGAAAAACAAACCAAGGGGGTCCGAATAATATGTATATATATATACATACCAATTCATGGCCGTGCTTTAGCCAAGAAGTGACGAACGCTCAAAGTTCCCTTGTACTTAGGAGATGAGAATTCTCAAGACCAAGTATTCTCTTGCCTTTTATGTGTACATTATTACATCTTATTTTCCTGCCCTTTCTAGTCTTACTTTTATCAGGAGGCAGGAAATAAGTGCAAAGAAATTCATAATAGCGGTGACGGGTTTAAATTTTCACCATGGCAGCATATACATTGTTTGTCGTTACGAGATACCTCATTTGGCTGGGGATTGGAGCCTAGTAGAAAATTTGTGCCTAAAGAAATATGCATGCTCAAGAGAATTTCATGCTGACTGACTGACTTTGAAAAGGATACTGGGGGTCAATGTTTCTTACTATAATGTAACATCTAGTCCAGCCTCTTTTAAGCGGCCAGTATCTCTCATACAGCCAGTACCATGGCTCGTTAAGTATACCTATTGCAGCATCCTGTACGACAATTCAAGACTCTTGGCAAAGTCGTCTTTTGTTTCTTTTTGTTTTACTGAATATCATGCAGATACATAGTACGAAATATATCTTCCCCGTCTTAGCCTGTTATAAAGCCGGATATAGCCCATAAACTGCCTCTAATTTTTGTAATTTTCATTAGAGGTAACTTTGCCAAGCCTTAGGAGCAAGACAGGAGGGAGGAGATGGCCATCAACATATTTTATATGCCGAGTTAGTAGAAAAGTACAGACAGCGAATGTGCATAGGAAAAGTAAGACACCCCCACGGTGGAGAGTAAATGGAAGGAGTTGAACTGTGATTACATTGGTAATACTTTCTGGAATTTAGTGTGCGGTAAGCTAGCCTTGGCGAACATAGTTTTTACTTCTATTAGAAGAGAGCGGCCGAGAAGCATAGAGAGAAGGCCAAGTAATAACCAGAAACAGCCAGCTTACCGAAGGGCTAGCCATACTATAATTGTAATTTCAAGACGGCTTCTAAGCCGTATGGGCCCCTCATTATGCCGACGTTGCATAGCCAAGCGACAGCGGAGTGCGAGCCCAGAAAACACCTTGGGGGTCCTTTAGAAATAAAGACTGTCTACAAGGTGGACTGGTTAAAGGACCAGCACAGGTCTACGGTGGGTCGGATCCTAACTGCCCGGACA
>RHLR01000740.1:0-14286 GCA_009806335.1 Davidsoniella australis
TAGTTTTTCCTTGCAGCTGAAGCAAAAACAAAAAAAAAAAAAAAAGAGCAACAAGAAAATTTACTCTATTACGATATAATATTTACACACTAACTTGTTGTCTGACAGTCTTATTCGAGCATCTAGCCACGAGTCCTTACTATTACGCCAGGAAGCTAATAAAAGCATGTTTTTTTTTCTGCTCTGTTCTGTTGGCAACTGGGAGATCTGGGAAGCTAATGTAGTCATGATTCCAATATCAGGGTCAATGTGGAATACTTAGCTACAGTGGGTTACAGAAAGTTTTCAATAAAATTATTGTACCTCTGACATAAGAAACATGGATAAAAGAGATGTTTTAGTCAGGGTTTCTTGTAGGATAGGTACGTGAAGTTTATAGAAAACTTTCTGCCGCCAACTGTATGAACCGGAATATCCCAACCAGTAGCTCTTCCTTGACACGCCAAGTACAGCTCATTCTTATATATTCCTACCTACATCTAGCTGAACTACGTTCTAGTCAAAGTATAGAAGCTCTCTTTCATTACTGTACTGTAGCTTAGGCCTACAGTCATGGACTTTTGATCTTCGATGCTCAGTGACGATGTCTTTCAGCCCATTGTAGGCGATCCCTGATTCATTCACCCCCTTCGCCATTTGTACCTCATCCATATCAAATCCTCGATTGCTTGATCCCCGGCAGTTGGAGCGTTTCTTCTGCATGCAATAGTAGAGGATGAGGTTGCTTTCATAGGAGTAAAAGCATATACATACATATGTATCTACTCTTGTGTTCTTAGACTCGAGCCCAGCAAAGGATCAAAAGAACAATATGGGATAATAGCGAGACAATCTAGAGACGCAAGAAGTCGTCATAGCCCTTGCCTTACAGTCTTGTAACCAAAATAGCTTTCAATATGATATGATGGAAAATACACATTATATGGCATGAATAATGTGGCCATGTGTGGTTCATCTATCAGCCTCGCTATAATCTTATTATGCTTACAGGTATATGTGTACAACTATGTGTACATGAATGTTTACAAGATCATACTCACCGCCTCCTTTTGCCTTGGATGGTTTCGATACTGAGCACCACAACCTATCTGGTTAATTCACCTGCAATATCTGCCACATGATCTTGTCTTTTCCTAATCTCGTTTATCGGCCCTACCAGGTCGCTAGGCTCTTAGATATCGGCCAAGAAAGTCTTCTTAGAAGTACCAGCACTACCATTAATATCTACCCCTCTCTGTAAGGCTCCGTCAAATTATACGTCACACTTTTCCCAACATTCCTCTATTTGTTCTTAGTTCACATTTAAACTTCACAAAGCTCTACTCGGTATTCTTCCTATCAATTAGAAAAAAAAAGAAAGAAAAAAAAAAAAAAGAGAAAAAATAGTATAGCGCTGGCCACGGGCCTCCCCCCTTCCCGTTTGCCCCTAAACGGCTGACGACAACTATGCCTAGCCAAAGAGTTTACAATTCCAGAAGGCCTCAAAATGTTACTGTGTACTAACATCATACAACATAGCTATATATCACGCGGGTGAAGTCTAGTGGCACCAAGTTATGAGACGCCAGTAACATTACAGTACAGTACAGTCGTATCTAATACAAGCATGCGCAGTGAGCGGCATGACAGTATAAGAACAAATACATATACAATAGTGGCTAGTATACCCAGACCATTCTCTGCTACATATACGTATATCCATATTACTATACTATCCCCGTACTTTGCTCATTGACGACCCGGTACGTCGGAGCCGCAAACATTGGTCTGGTCTGGTTTCAACAACCCAAAAAGCGGTGTGTTTCCCTGGGCTGTCCTAGCCATTACTGGGACTAGCCTTGTCTCCATTAAAAAAGCTCACATGGTGTATCCTAGATAGCATAGAGTCTTTAGCCCTGGCCTTCTTCTCTCTTTCGCTCTCTCTCCCTCTTAGATATTCTCCCAGGATTTGATTTCTCCCAGGGATTATCCGCAATTAGAGTTATCTCGGCATACAATTGATACAGCCCCATAGCCATGTTCTTAGGACCTTTCAGGGTAGCAGCCAACTTGCAGCTCGGCTTTTCGTGGTAGTTTCAGACTATATGTCGTCTGTTGTAGCTGAATACACAGAATAGACCTAGCCCTCTATCTCATAGTGAAAGCCTAGCATTAATACAACTATGAATTGAATTAATACACTATTGCATATGCTACATGTATGTATCGAGTATATATATATATATATAAATATATATTAGTACCACATTTATATTGTGCAACAAGCTGTTCTTGCCTTTCCTAGGCAATCTTTTTTCTTCAATTTCTGCCCAATCAAAAGGCCTACCTTCATCTAGATAAAATAAAATAAATTAATAATTATAATAAAATTAAAATTAAAATAAAAACACCTAAACTTTACGGAAATAACAAAAAAATACCTACAGATACATTTACATCTACAGATAGACCAAAAATCGTCTAATTAATGTTGGACTAATCATCATAGAGCCTAAGGTTCTCACGGAAGAGAAGCCGGTAATCCACTAGAGGGAGCTAGCCCAAAACCAAAATAACCCTGTCGGTCTGAGCAATGAGTGAAAAGTTAAGTCAGCAAGACAATATGTAGATAATATAAGTCTTATTTTGAGCCTTTACACAGAACAATACTCTTGGGTGCATTAGCAATATTGCATCCGAGGCTAGTTCTACATGAAACAAAACGTAACATAACAAGGTAACAATCTACTTTTATCACATGGACATAAGCACATATGTAGTTTCACAGAATGCTGCCAAGTATATCCTGTTGTACATGCCCCTCTCTATTTGACCACATGTATTTCACATATATGTAGCAAAAAAAACCAATCATGTTAATATTATATCCGAGTTTATGATGCTAAAATAACTATTTTTCAGCACACATGTACATACATCAGATAAAATCAGTAGGATAAGTATCGCAAAGATATACACCACTGCTCACTACCAACAACGAATATATATACATAGTTATAGTCAGCCTCAGATTCCAGCAGTATAGAACAAAGCCCGTAACATAAAACATTTGCAAAAAAAAAAAAAAGGATGATGACCTTTTCTTCTTTTCTTTCTTCATACGTTGCATGGGCAACATACACTTGTCTCTAACCAGGAAAATTAACAGGCTGTTGCTAGCCTCGTCTTATGTTGGTAATCATTCCATATTTTGCCAGACAAAATATGTTCTTAGAGGAATAAGGCGTCAACTTGGTGTGTTTGTTATATTTACCCTTAGTTCACTAAAACTAGACCGCAAGTGTTTGCTTTCTCCGACCGAAAGCACAGATAATGTAGCTATCATGTATCATATCATACATATTTGTAGTAAATAGTATATTGTAGTAATTCAGACTTATTATGTATCATGATATAGAGAGGAAAAGGTATCCGTAATGGCTTTGTCAGACTAAATACCAAAGACAGAGAAGTAAACAGGAAGAATCCCATAAGAACTTGATCGGTGAAGAAACAAAGGCACAAAAGACATGCATTATATCTAGCAAACCCAAGCGAGTTACAACAAAAGAAGCATAGAACAAACCAGACCAACAAACAAGACCCAAAAAAAACCGAATTTATTGATACCCCAGGATATATATGGCTCACGGGCCAGTTTACATGTACATGCGTTACCAATTTGACGGAACCTTGACCCATGGGTCTAAAAGAAGGCGCGGTGCTGGCACTGTTCCCAATAACGACAGGTAAGGGAAAGGGTTACCGTATGAGTGGAAGTACAGATATATGTTGCGTATTATATTTTCTTTCCTTATTTTCCTGATTCTAAATTAATAGATTCTTCCTTTAAAGAAGCATATCCAAGCAGGAGTGAGGAATAGATCTTGGAATATGTATAGGCCATGGCTATGTTTTATTATGAGGCTACATATAGACTATCACACTCACCTCCCCCTCCCTCGGATCCCCGGGTGCACCTTGTTGAAAGAGAATGGAAGCTTTTACGGAGAAAAAAGAAAGCTCGGCCATCCTGATCCCCTTCTCCTAGAGAGTGTCGAGTATAGTTCCATTTTCCATCGAGGATTTATTTTGCTGAAAAGATTATTTCCATATAGCACATATTATGACTCGCTAATGTCAAAAGTCGTTTACTATGCCTATGGATTCGTTGTCGTTGATATACATGTACAGCATTGACACCTACATGACAAGGGTAATGCAAAAGCTGCCAAGGTAGCAGAGGATATGTGGTCCAGCATGTTACGGCAATAGAAAGTATTCCAGATTGGTACAACATCATGTCTGCATATGTATATATATAAATATGTCTCTGTTTGATGTATATCTATCTCTTAAGATATACCATGATTACCATTTGAGGTCTCATCATTGTCGAGAAACTCATGAGACATATGGACAGAAGATAAATTATTACATCCTTCTCTCACACTAGAATCATCGTTAGTAAAAAAGGCTAGATGGTAAATGTACACAATACAACGTGGATATGAATATGATTGGTCCGCTCTATGAAATAACGCGATACAGTAGTACTAAGCTTGAATTTTGAGCCTTGTAGTCAATCACAAGAAAAGGATCGTAAAAGAAAAAAAAAGAAAGCGTCATACGTACCATCACCATAGGTCGTATCCAGTGGGACGATTTCGGACATAGATATAGAACACCAATATGATCAAAGGTGTAGATATAGCGGTCTAGACGACAGCTACCCAAGCTAGAAATACAGGCATTCTTGCCGAGAGATACAGGGCTTCAATTGGTCATTCAAGGTAAGCGGCCTCATCGATGATATAATACATAGAGGGTAACCGCAAGATAGCTAAGAAACGTTTTCTTTTCACGATAAGCGGCACAAGATACACGTGTATCGTCATTCTTTGTCTAGTAAAAAAAACAAGCATGTGGTTTTTTCTTTTCTATAAAAAAATAAACCGAAAAAAGCTTTGCCAATGCACCATGATCAAGTTATCAGTGCTACACACAGAATATATATGTATGTACCTGGATTCTAGCTAGCTGTTGACTGGATGTGCATTTTTCTAGGAGTGGTAGAAACTTCGGTGTACGTGAAACATAAAAATCCAAAATAGCAAATGCCATTCTATCATTTTTTTATTTTTTTTTATACATATATTTTACATGTGACCAGAACAGTCGGAGTCCCATTGAAAAAGAACAATTTCGAGGTTAGTTGTTCTTATTAATTCCTCGAACCTAAATTTCTATTCCGGCCATCTTCGCCCCCTTGGCGGTGAGATGAACGACAATCACAAAATGGCAGGGAGTCAAACAAACATATTTACTCGGGACTACACTACAGATATGCGGGAAAGCACTAATGGCCATGATGCTGTAATATATCAGATATAGCATCTTATATTTGTAAGCCGCTGTATCTGTAAGACTAAATGCAGGTAACAATAAATATGTAGGTTTGTTGGTCGACGCCTCACTTGCTATAACCGAATATTGGTTAATAAGTCTGGAACCGGGGCTTCATTAAAAAAAAATAAAAAATAAAAAAAAGACGATGAGCCTACCTGTTAGTACAGTGTTGGTTCTTCAGGATAATAACAGTAACGAGGCATTGCCTAAGCAGATAGTCGAAATACATAATGTGATAGCTTTGATACACCGCTAGTATCTCATTCTTTCGGCCGCATCAAACCCGAGACGAAGTCAAGAATCGCTGTCGGCTAAGTATCAAGTCGAATGATCACATCTCTTGCACGCTATCACCCATGCATTCCGGGTTTCATTGGCTCAGATGGCTTCTAAAACACAGCACTCATTGATGTATATTTAATTCAAAATTCCAGTCTCCATCGAGTCTAGGCTGAAAGGGTGTAGTAGATATCATATATTACAGCTTGGGAGGCCAAGATATCGCTACGGATGACACCAAATATGGAAATTGATGTGATGGCCGTAGTTCCCCGGTTTGTATTTATTCTAACCATACAGCTATATAAACGCAACTTCTTCACTTTTGATTGCAGTGTTAAGAATGATTTTCATACTACATACCCATCATGAATTAATATGAGTATATATCGTCTTACTATTATTGCTAAGGCTCGCGAAAGATCTACTGTGACCTACTACAAGATGCTCCAAAATACAACGACTAAGCCCTTGAAGATGTGACTTGGATAGTCATAATTACTACTGTTTCTGCGAAGAAAACAGGATCAACACGATTGAACCGAACGCAAAGACACAATATTCTGGTTATATAGGGTGGCATGGAATCAAGTGTATATGGTAGGAACTAACATATAGTTGTCAATGCTGAGCAGTTCGACTAGGGGTGATCTACTTCATATTGTTACTTTGATTAACACAGGATATGGAATCATTGTGGGAAAAAAGTAGATGAAAGGTCACAAGTTAAGTTTTCATAAAAGGAAATAAATAATGACGATCAGTCAGCATCAAGTTCAAATAAAATAAAGAATAAGATGAAATAATATAGAAACATAGTACATAGGACATCAACTATGAATCTTGAATGAATATGAGCCGGGCGTACTTGTAGCTGTACGTCTTTAGGTCTATGGAAATCTTTCATTTTTTATAAGATTATATCGTGTTCAATAGTAATAGGGCAACGATGTAACATTCATATCGTGGATATAAGCGAAAGTGAGATATTGACGCTTTTGATAACATTAGCCTGATAGAGATATAAAGGAACCTCAGTTTCGAGCCAAAAGAGGAAATATTCATGCATTGCAGGTACATAAAAAGTATATCTGTATGTACAAATATACACATCACCCATCACTCATCACTCATCACATAATAAGACACAGCATGAATCACTATATTCGGTGAAGCACTTATTGCTGTACTATACTGCAAGATTCCAGACCATAAATACATAGTTTGTTCTACATAAACAGATCTCTCTCTCAAAACGGGCAAATATACATCCCTAGAAAACCTAACCGAGCTTATAAGTCGAACACACCATGGGCTCGAGGAGAAAGTTCCTTACACTAGCTTATTGACAAAGGCTATGAACAAAGTACTAGGTAGGAAAAATATCTACTTTGGGATGATATAGCCACAACTGTGTATCGTTTACATGCACTGACCAGCTTTGAGGCTTGCTGTTCTTTATTTTGGATCATTTTTCTTCTTCCTTCTTCCGTGCATCACGTTCTGATAGCCGACAAGTTTAATAATAAAAAATACACTACAAACAGTAAAATGTATGAACAGACGATTAAATAAGATCAGATTACCTTTCCAGAAGGATAAGATAGCTAGAGTGCTGTTTAATTCCGAAGACTATTTATTTCTTGAATATATTTCTTATACTCTGTATCTGTAGGCATATAGATATAAATAATAAATAAAATCCATCTAAAATATCTCAATATTGCTTATCATCCAATAATAGTGTACAAGATTGGTTCTAGATACGAAACTCAACAATAGAAGAGAGGGCTGATTTGTTCCATATATTAGTACTAACTATTAGATGACATATCATATATGAAAAAAGGCTAGATCCGCGAAAAAAAGGCCAAAGAACAGCCGGGGTATCATTGATGTTGGATATCCCGTCTACAAAGCCCTCCCCGATGTGTAGATGAGATATAACTAGACCGCCTTTGAATATTATGAATGGTTGGATAGGGTTGTGGAAATGAAATCACATCTTAGGAATCGTGGGTAGTTTTCGTTTTGGGCATGAATAAACACTCTCTGTCGTATATTGTTGTGATAGCTCAAGCTTCAGTATGCTCGATTTAGGTATACAGCACATTTGCTACATATTATACCCTTTTCGAGCTCAACGTTACATCTGTCTATCTGTACAGATATGTGGTGTTGTTTGTTCTCTTTGCCTTAATATTTGACCAAGTACATGTTTCCTTCCAAGCTTGCTGTTTTATTTTTTACCTCCTTTGACCGAATAAAGCCAAAAAGAGCATCAGGGATACGACTCTAGAGCACAGATTGCTCGGCTACCCTGTCAACCAAAGAGTATGAGTAGTTGTATATGTAGTTATATACCATGACGTCATATTTTCTTTCTTTTTTGTGTCAAAATCGATAAACGTCGGTATATTATATAGCTGGGGTGTGTGATGTATCAAGGTAGAAAGAAATCTGGGAAACTGACAGGTTTTATCTTGATTTTATTAATTTACATTTTATGTACACACCTTTCCCTAAAAAACAATTTGTATTCATTTACACGCTGGCTATCAAGTTGCATACACAGGACAGCTCAGTAATTATTGTTTATAAAATCACGGAGATTGAGGGGAAGCCCATAACATAAATCCAGCAAGATATATACAGTCATAATATAGGCATATGTACCATCACAAAGCATCGTTACGCTTCTTTATTTTTATTTTTATTATTATTATTATTATTATTATTTTTTTAAAAAGTCGCTTGGTAGCCGACATCTGCTAATTATGATAGTCTTGAACTGATGTGGAATAAGATCTGAGAACTTAATCCTGTATTCTTATTTCGTACCTGCGAAGTTTTCCTTTCACATTTTCCTTGGCTCATTTCAAGGTTATATCTCCCAAGACTCCTCCTAGTTAGAGGATCTACGAGCTGATAGTTGTATCCGAAACCAACCATGGATGGAAATATACTGGCGCGTTTGCTGTCAAAAGAAGAATTACAGAAGAGAGAGACCCGAAGCAATAGGCGAATGGAAAGAAGATTCCAAGCGATATGAACCAGAGTAAAAGACTTCAAAAGGAAGCATACTACTAAATGTATTGGCTCCCGGACCTGGGCTCTGATATTCGAGAGGCAAACGACATGTATTAAAGTTGATATAGTTACACGGAAATTCAAATATATGCAATGCGGGTTGATGTTGTTCACCCAAGATGAGAGTCAGACAACGATGAAGAAATCTTTACAACATCTATTGCGAGAACTCGGTGCTTGTATGCCACTATGTTGGAATATGGCAAAAGAAAGAAACGGAACAATAGTATACATACAAGTGATTACATAAGGGAGTTTCCAAGATGTATATGTACATTATATGAATACTAATCAATATACGGGCGTATGTTCATCCAATGTTAGACTCTATGCGTCCCTGCCTAGCTACAAATCATGCCATATGGCTGTGGCTTTTTGTTTGTGGCTTTCTGTTTGAAGATACTTGGCTACTTGCATGTAGAACATGAATGATTCTATAGGTGTGTCTGGATATGGTTGTCACATCCGGGACCCAGTACAATGGCGTTCGTGTTTCACCGCATATACACGTATGTACAGATATCGACCGGGACATGATACCCGGAGGTAGTACTGGAATTGGATATAACATCTAGATTTAATGGATAAGAGATTAAGGCGACTAACATCAAGGCGATTATGGTAATGGACAGTAAAGCATCATTTCTTGGGTACTTCCAAGTACAAATATACATGTATCGTAGCTAGTGGTCTGACGAACTGTTGTACTCAAGGCCACCATTCGTATCTCCTTTTATTATTATGCCTTCTTACTGCTACTGCTGAGAAAAATGCCGCTTAGCTAGGTCAACATGCACCTGCTTGTCTTCTTTTCTGCCTTAAACTCCCCTACTTCCAGAAGAATATGTATATGGGAGATCAATGAAAAATAGTAATAAAAAAAGAAAAGAAAAAAAGCAATCATCATCCGATACAAGCCCGAGGCAGTCTCGGAGACATGCCATTATCTTGATCTCGTGGTAAGAACTTGCGTACTTACTGGGACTGAAGAAGCCAAAGAGGCATGGAAATAGAACAAACAGAAAGAAAAACAAAGGCCTAGTTCCTTGAGATACATATAGAGCGATGTATCCCTAGACTCGTATCATCAGCCAGAAAGCAGGGGATCAGATCGACGAACAAAACCCATGTCTCCGGGGATAAAACCTAGTTCTTCCGAATGCTTTTCGCTTGCGTATACATTGTGTGTATGATTTATGCTATACTAATTCTGGTTTATTTTTCCTCTTTTTCTTCTAGGATTGGGAATCTCTTGGATATCAGCTTGTTGTTGAGTTGAGAAAAAAAAAAAAAAAAGAAAAAGATGATGATGAGAGAAGAACTGATGCTTAGTTCGTTCTACTAAGATTGCAAGGTAACTTATCTATTGTTTATTCCCCGCCCAACAAAATACCCATGATACATAACTTTCTCCAGTCCCGGCTGACCGTTTGTGTGATTGTGATTTGTTGCTATTTTCTGGGCTGAGGTTGTTTATCCGGGTTCTCGGGGATGATGATCCGGATGGTACTAGAGGCAAGGGGAAGGAGATAGCTAAGTCAGCTGGTAGGTCTTTTTTTTGTGATTATTTGCTTCTTAGAATGTGTTTGGTACGCTGTGATCGGCTGTCCTCGTCGTAATAATCGACTATCAACACGCCAGTCACATTTTGGCGCAATAAAAGTCGTTTGACACACTTACGAAGTACGGAGATATTTTTGTGATTCGGTAGGCGTTTTTGCTCATTGCTTATAGTATGTATTCCTTGTTAATTCATGGCCGACACTTCAACTTTGCCATGATAATACGCCTTGAAGCGGTATATAGTCGTAAGGCAGCTAATAAAAACCGTGTCAGTCTTGAGTAGTCTTCTGGCGACTTTCCTATTCTATATACCTATATGTATGTGGAATATTGAACAATAACCATGTCTCCTTTGCATAGTAGAATGGATGTTCAAAGGAAGGCTTGACTGGCTTGGCCCCTTTTTCCGGTTTTTTTTATCTTTGTATTTGTTATTATTGTATACCCTGTCTGTGTTGCTTTTCTCTAGCCTCAGAAGTGTGTACATGTATCAATGTATCTGTACAGGTGTTTGTAAATAGACCGCTAGTACTAGAAACAGGCCGAAATTGAGTTCACAACGCCCCTCTTCTACGCGGTTTAGTGACCAGTGACCAATAACTATTGCAACCGTCGTTCTGAGGGACGTCGTATCCGTAGGGAAAGTTTGATGGCGCCCCCTTCTTTCTTATTTTCTTATTTTGAGCACACCCCCTCTATATCATACCTTATTCTCCCGCTTAATCGTTCAGTAGCTTCAGAGCATCATGCTCGCATGAAGCGAATTTTGGGCTGGCTCTCATATCCTAGCTTTTGTTTGTGAAATGGCCTATGTGACCCTACATGAAGCATTATGACAAAAAATACACGGCAAATAGGACGGGCTGGGAACTGGCCTGAGGCGGGCTACGTGAAACCCTGATCTGATAGGTTGTTTTGTTTCTTTCTTGTCTGCTACCTTTCTTTTTCTTCTTTCCTTCCTACTGATGTGCCCTTTCTCTCTGCATCTATATCTCGCCCTTCGTTTAAACTTGTCTGGGCTGGGGTCTTGTGGTGAAAGGGAAAGAATATTGAATTTCGGGGAAGGGCGGAGACCAAACCGCCTATATTGAAACAGATATAATATGCACATTTTAGGAAAAATAAAAATAAAAAAAATACAGGTAATAATCAAGGCCATGCTACCCCTGTAGCCAGAGCACATTTTTGCTTCCTGATAAGGCCTTAGCGGAGCCAATCATTTTGTCCCAGCCCATTGCACTGGGACAGCACCAAACCGGCGAATGCTGGTCTCATATTTTCCAGGAGGAGGAGTTTGACTCTCAGACTAGAAACTAAAGAAGAACGAGAGAAACATGACAAAGCAGGAAACAGGAAACAGGAAACAGGAAACTGGAAACTGGAAACTGAATAACAAAAGAGTCAGCTGCTGGAAAGCAATTTAATTGGCGTGAAGCCATCTCCTCCTATTTTTCCGTAATTGTTAGCGTCGTTACTTTGGCACAGGCCTTCTTTTTCCGACTTGGGAAGGAAAATAAATTAATAAAAGCTGTATTTATTTGATTTCTTGCTGTTTCCAGTGGACACTTGTAAGTGCTAGAGGAACATACTGATAAATAGTTTAAAAAAAAAAAGTATCATAATGCGCAGACATTGAGGGAGGGAGGGAAGCAAGAGGGCGTAGCATTGTACAACTAAACAGTCGATAGCGGCCTTCAATTTAGCAAACACAGCCAAGAATAGCGCAGCTCTCTCTCCTTACCACTACTCTATGCACGGCAACTCTATAGTTCGATGTTCTGAGGCTTTAACTACGCAACTATATCATAGCAAGTCAGGCATCCTGGATACAAGCAGAGCTAGCCGGTCAGTGATTCTCAGATCACGGCTACGCCAATCAAAGTACATAATATCCGGCTTGCTTCGTTGGCAGATACAGAGCTGAATGGCAGACAGAAAGAATACGCTGATTAGAATCTTAAAGCTGCAGAGAACCAAGGGTTGATTAGCTAATAAGACTAGTAGTTCAGCTATTCGTAATATTTTCTGGTAACAGTCTAATGTAAGCCCTAGTACTCACTAATCATAAGAGAGAAAAGTCGGTTACAGAGCACACATGTTTGAAATTGCACTAAATACTTAATTCTTTGTTCATTGTCCTTGTTGGGTTGAACAATCACATTGTCACGTTGACTTGGATTCTGTTTTAGAGGAAAAGGAAGTACGAACCTCCATTTGCTTGAATCAAGTGATCACTTGAGCCGAATGAACCACGTTTTATACTATATGATGTGACTATAGATACGATTGGTCAATCTTCAAGGAATTCTTGTACAAATACACACATACCTCATGAAAGGGAGACGTTATTCACATGTTAATTCTCCCAGTTAGTTAGCCCGTCTTTTTTTTTTTTTTTTCTTTTTTTTCTTTCTTTTTTTCTTTTTTTTAATCCAGCAGGAATATAATAGAATTACACACATATAATCATGCACAATTACATCATTAGTTATATCTTGGTAGAAACCGCCATAATCAGTACCATCATCTGGTAATTGGAGACTATCAGTGTCTGAATGAGTAGTTTGTATGTAATACATACTATACTGGCTTCGTTTTGCTTTTTTTTTTAATCACTTTTGCCTCTTCTCTAACTTCGTGGTTCTTGGATTGTTAGTCAAACTTCTAGGCCTTGCACTTTTATAGATGTCGATATGCCAATGAAATTGGAAGGGGGGGGGGGGGTGAACAAGTCGACTTTCTCTGTTTTTCTTTCTTTTCTTTTCTTCCAGAAGATTTTATATATGCTGATAAACAAATGTGGAAGTTACTCCCGGTCAACGATATCAGCGGGCGTAGCATAAAATGTTTTTTCTTTTTCTTTTCTTTTTCTTTTTCTTTTTCTTTTTTTTTTCCCCTGTATAAAGGGATGTTTGACTATTGTATATCAGCCTAAATGCGATCTTCTAAAAGTCAGGCATCGAGGAAACATATTTCTTCAGCCAGATCATGTCATATATGACGAATAAATTCATAATTGCTTTTCTTCTTTCTTTCTTTTTTTCCTCCTAAGCTCGCTATGTCCCTTCTTATGTAGAATATTTCCTGTGTAGTAACAATTATGGATGCTTACTTTCGAATATGACACGTTCATGAAGGGATTCCTGGCATAAATAATGGGATATAGATGACGCTCCATGGCTTATTTCCACCAAAGACTGTGAATTAAGATGAACGGTGTTCTGTAGGTAGTATTCAGAGCTAGTGCCCTGCCAGCCCAAATATAACATCATCGTATAGAAACAGAATGGAAAAAATATGAAACATTGATTTTGTCTTACAGTCTCCATTATCTCAAGTAATCTTTCCTCGGTTTTTGATGCAGGCTGTAAGACCCCTCGACATGATCAGCTTAGGACCCTGTTTTGGACATACTAATTAGGATGATTGCCAATTCATATGACCTATTCAATATCCTGTGTAATTTGTGTCTTTTACTTGTGATATATGATGTTTGCAGCAATAGCAGGCTGTCTCTTCTAACAAAACAAGCGGTGAGCTATATAATAGATGCACAGTCACTTGTTGTGTTGGCTAGGCACACTTTGAGTTTGGAAGATTGAACTATACAGTAGATTTAATACTGCTCGCTTATATGGTTAGAAACTATGCAAGTTAAAATGAGTTACTACACAGTACCTTTAATTGCCTTGTATAGATAGGTCACTAACAATTCAGTTCTGGCATTTTGGAAGTACATATACTAATATATTGGTGTCTATTCTAGACCCATTTGAACCGGCCCATCATCTACATATTTTGTAACTATTCACATGGTATATCTCTTGTCCTATGAGTAGGGTAAAAATGTAAAGATGTACATGTACAGATACGTGTAGTCATTTGTTCCATCAGGCAAGGGCTCCTTTAGGCATCAAGTCACTGATAATATCGCGCATCTGCGTATTTTATGCACTTGTCATTCCT
>RHLR01000741.1:0-14281 GCA_009806335.1 Davidsoniella australis
GGATAGGCTTAGCAGACTGGTCGAGAGTGTATATGGGATTCTCAAGTACCTTGATCGCATCAATTGGATACATGACGGTATGCTCCTGTAGCAGGCGTTAGTGGCTATATTGGTAGGCGAGCCAAGTATATCGGCGATCGAGAACGGTCTCTTCTTACAGCAATACCGGCAAAGGCACCGGCAACCATATTTTGGGCGAGGGAGAAGTTGGGAGGCAGGGCTTCGTAACTGGTAGCAACAGCATTGTATTAGTACGATGTATCGGTACAGTTCGATGGTGACGGCATATGGTATATGGTATATGGTATATGGTATAGAGACAGCCGATGTCAAGCACTGGATAAGCACTGGATAGACCGTTCGGCTTGGGCTTCGGCTTTCAAGCTCGGCGGACAGGCGAGATATAGGCTAGGATCGCAGCTTGGTGCAGATTTGACAGCTGCTGTCGGGACGGGACGGTACGGTACATCTTGGTATCGAAGCATATAGACTTACTCGTAATCCTCCTCCTCGATATTCTCGACAGCACCAGGCCGGGCCATTTTGGCCACAGCGTCCGACGCTTGGCCGAGTGACTTTTCCTGTAGAGCCGCCAGGTTGACAGCTAGAAGGGTATATTGGGGTGGGAGGAGAAGACAGAGAGCAGCAGGGCTATGAAAGCTAGCGGCTCAGAAGGGGTCGAAGTCTTCACAAAGTTGAGCGAGGCGAGGCTGCTACTACTGAGTGTTGTTAAATTTTTTTATGCCGGATGTTTTTTTATTTCTTATTTGGGATGTGGATTTTGTTAATTCAGCCAGCAAAAACAAAACGTTTGAGAAGACCGTCGATGAAGCTGGAAGATGGCGGAGCGACGAAAATGTTTGGAGGAATTGGAAATTTGTGTATTTTTTTAGTCTATCCCGAAGGTCAATAGATGGGAAAAAAAAGAAGGCAAGTAACGTTCAAGAGAAGCTTTGTCTATTGCTTTTCCGCTAAAAACAAAAGCGAGGAAAAAGAAAAAAAAAAGAAAAAAAAAAGAGAGACAAATTTTAAGAAAAAAAATCGTCGCCTTTTTCAGTGAATTATGAATTATAGTGAGCTTTCTATACTGGGGTTTTACTGAGACTTTACTGAGACTTTACTGAGATTTTTACTGAGATTTTTACGGGGTCTTGTACTGCCTATCTACTGGATTTTTACTGGGTGGCTTGCTCTAGATTCACCGGTGCAATTACTCAATTGTGGTCGACGTTACCTCACAACTTTTTTTTATTCTTTTTTTTTAGTTTGCCGGGTCCCTACTAATTAATCAATTATATGTGCCCCTTCCTAGCTAGAATTGAATCCTTTGCTCGTTAACTCTCTCACCTATGACCTTTTTATTCAACTCATTTCACTCACTTCTCCAGAAAGAAAAAGAAGAAAGACTGTGGCTACGGTGACCAAACTGGCCATGTAAGTTTTTTAATGGGGTTTTAATTGTAATTTCTTGGCAAGTTCTAGACTGAGGCAGCTTCCTGCTCCCGCCTTGAAGACATGTTACATCATGGACAGCTTCAAGTTTAAACGAGTAAATATTGTTTAACTGCATTGTGTGTACAGATACATATTGATACTGCAAAAGTTGTTTTGAAAGTAGTGGCTGAAGTGGCCGGCTTAATCTGATCAGATTATTCGCCCTACATTGTTCGTATATCTCCGATATCAGGAAATAAAAAAAGAGTCCTCAAATATCGGCGTTAGCATAACCAAACACAATCATTTACACATATTTACACATAAACTGGCCCAATGGCCATCGAGTTCCCCAATGCTACTTATGACAGCTTTCTCAACGGAGGTAGAGTCGGAGATGGCTAGTCCACCAGTAACTGGCCAAGATTATCGCCGTACCATGATTTTTGGAGACTCTAGTTGTACATACATGCTAATACGACTATATAACTAGATCACCTAACAGAAAAGGCTTCACCAAAAAAGAGAAAATAAAAGACAAAAAATAGGGAAAAGCGCATTAGGTCTTCCGCTCCTACTTATGCCAGGAGATATGTCTTTCCCTCCTCCGGGGGGCTCCTCCTCTCTTTTCCCTTTTTTTTCTTTCTTCCCTCATAATCTTAGGCGTAAAAGAGCAGTAATATGTAGTAGTATACGTTGTATGTCATGACTTGGATTGCTTAGCCCAGAAAACCATAACCATCAGTGCGGCCTCGGAGCAACATTCTGAGTGGATCTGCTTCTAAAACAACCCTAACTAGCATCTCTTATCAATCTAATGCTCTACAACAACATCAAAGTCAAGGAACACATAAGCAACTTGTGATACCTCGGCGCTCGGTAGAGTCTATATACGGGCAATTGGAACTAATACTGTCTGTCACGCTGAATATATCTTCGTAAACTAATTTGATAATTTGATCCTAAGACCAGAATATTGGGTGCGTAGCACTAGTGGTACAGCATACTAATATATACATGTTCTATCTGAATCTCCACCAGATCTGATAATAAAACTGTAATTCTAGACCTGGCTAAAGACTCTGGACACCGACCCTATTAGAGTCCTGAATTTATACTGGCGAGTGAAGAAGTTGCTGCCTCACCGACTGGTAAGCTAAGAGCCGAGTCAACGCCGTAAACTATTATAGTAAAGGCTTTTGGGTTCTCGCTCTTTAGGCTACCATTTTCGGCTGTCTTCGTTGCTTTTTATTGTAACTGTAAGTTCGCCAGATAATAAGCCACATCGGCGTAAAGAGATTTTCTCTATTAGAATCGTATATGTCTTGCAGATGAGAACCATAATTTACTACCTGTAGTTGGACTATATTTGAAACAATAACACTGTATTTGGGCAGTCAAAGCAAGATATTGAAAAGTATATCTGTAATCACATTAATATATCGAATCTAGATGTAATAGTGTGCTGGTGAGTTTCGTACAGACCGATCAACAGTAGTAACCACTTATGACCAGCTATTATAGCTAACCAAACCACGCTTAAATGCACGAGACAACCCATACCAACAAAGCAAGAGAAAGGAAGAAATAAGAAGAAAAAAAAACCGTCCTGTAGCATCAACTACACAAAGACCTACAGCACAGCCCCTGAAGCCCCCGATCGGTGATTACGGTGTGCTTGCTTGAACTGGTAAATCATACCAAGCACTCCTGCATCTTGTCCTCCCGGCCCACTGCGAGCAGCACCAGCGCCTCTATCTTTAGCCATGGCCTTCCCACCCGATGTCTGCCATACCGATTCACCTAACTCACCATCCGACCCATCCTCGTTGGACTTGGTGAGACTTCCGCCCTGTAACTCTTGGCTTCCTTCTTCTGCTATGCTGCGTGCACCTCCATGGTAACCCCCTACACCACCTCGCTCTGCAACCCGTGATGGACGGTTTCCCGTACGATGAACACTTTTCCCGCCGTTGCCAAAGGATACTGTTGGCTGGTGGTGCGGGTCTAATAGCATTGATCCCATAGGCGACGGTTGAGCTTGGACTCCGGACACAAATCTGGATACTCTTGCATTCTGTAAATGGCCGATGCGTCCACGGCTTCGAACCATACTGTCCCGTCCATGGGCATCTTTGCCTATTCGACTAGACATCATGTTGTCGACTCCAAACCCGGCTGTGTTATCATCAGCGTGATGATTACGGGATCCTGGAGGTAGGTGCCCTGGAATACCCGTCTTTGGGTTAATGACGTAGTTGTCCAGGAAGCCATAATACGATGCAGCCATCTTGCCATGCTTCGTGTTATAATAGTCATCGCGGATGTCGTTTCTAGTACTACGCTTTGTGACGCCGCGGCCAACTCCTTTCTTAAAGTCAAAGACTGCGAAGGAACATACGTATCCTAGACCGTCAACATGGACGGTAAACTCGCGGAAAAAGTCGATGATACTATCGCTGCACTGGGGCATCGATGCCCAGAGCACAATAGGTGTAGTGATAATGCGATAAGTTCTTCAACAAAGACAATCAACTTCATCTTATACATGTCTGCAAAATCCTTCTTCACGTCAAAACTGTGAAGTCGGCCTTCCCACGAATCCGGCTTATAGCGAGTATATTCAATGACGTTAGCCATGGCATACTCGGGGTCGAATACAAGAGTTTCTTCTTGAATCGAATCACGTGAACCCTTCCAGATAACACCGAGTATACCAAGATAAAAGAGCACTGTACGCTCCGGAGTAATTTCAAATCCCAGGAACATTTTCTCGTCTAGTAAAGATGCTATTGCGAGCACTGCAAGTAGGGATCCAGAGATGAAAGATATTGTCCGGAAGACTCGATCTGAAAGCTTCTTGGGAAACTGGTCAAGATATCGTGTGGCAAACGGGTATGACATCTTGAGTCTATCCTCGAATATATGCGGTAGTTCGTTGAATTCACGCAGTCTCCATTCTGCTAAGGGAGTATATCGTCTTGTGCCAACCTTGGAGGGATCTCTTTGGTATTCCTATGAATACAGCGGGTGCGTTAGTGGCATGATGCTGAGGAATGAATTGAATCGACATTGCCATCGAGTGGTTATAGTTAGTTACACTAGATATATATAAATATACTTACATTGTAGTATGTGAAAAAGTACACTATCACAGCATACGCAAGCATAAAAGGCGAGAGTACTAGATTGAGAATGGCGGCAAAATAGAAGCGCTGTTTGAGTTTCCTGCTCAAGATTGCACGACAATCTGCTTTAAGAAACTCAGGATGCACTTGACCACGTGAATCAAAGATGAAGTCAATAACGCATAGGTAGATGTACCATTCAAGAGTTCGAGAGAGAAGTTGCTTCCTGCCTAGGAAGGGCACAGGAAAAGATACGTCGATGATTTCTTTATTCACCATTGCAATGAAGTAGTTGTCTCGACGCATCAACCGGTTGGCAATATCATGAGCATCAAGTCTTTCTTTCGACTGGCTTCCAAGAAATTGAGCAGGGCCTGGACGTAGATTAAGCGCAGTAGATGGATTCGCATCACGGAGAGCCATGATCCGAGCCACGACGTCTTGCCATGATACAGTTTGCATGTCTTGTTCGGGTATATTCAACAGATGAATATAGAAATCTCGAATATCGAACAAGCGGCGGCCATCAGTGAACAACTGCACACACTTCCATATGAAGTAGAATGTGTACAACCAGATCCCTAAATTCCACATGCCTGACATCTTTTGTGTACATTTCGGTACGATGACCTCACTCAACGAAGAGCTTTGGGGAATTCGCTGGTAGGAGATACACTGTGTTAAAAATGTAAGAAAAATAGCTATGAAGGCAGTCTCACTGTACACTGTATGTCAATATAATTGCCTCGAGCTCGTGTGTAGATAGATACGTGAACAGTGACTTACACAATGTGTAGAGCGCGATCGCAAAGTATGCACCAGATACCGTTTCCATTAAAGTATTCGTACACTTCGCCCATAAAGCTATCAAGGTTTGTGACGTTGACCCATTTCCAAAGAGCCTTCTCTCGCGGGTGTATCGTTGCGGGGTTCAACGTACGAGCTACAGGACGATCAGGCCGGTGTTGTTGTGCGGCGTTCTCGCCCATAGGCGGGGTTGGCTGGGGATGTGGTGCTTCGGTAAAACCAGAGGGTTGCTCTCGTTCTTTGCCTTTGTTTTGGGCATGTTGAAGAGGGGACTGGCCAACCCGGATAGGAGAAAGATCGCGGGCCTCCATGAGCAAGGACTCTGGCACAGCATTATCATCGTAGTCGTCGTGAGGACGTGTAGGAGTCTCGTTTCTAATCAAGTTGGCAGAGCTGTCCTCCATAGAGAGTCGGCTTTCCTCTAGCCGAACAAGATTGTCGAAGTGGTCATCGTGCATATCATCGCGGTATCGTGAGCTCTTGGCGGGGGGGTGGATAGCTTGTTGGTGTTGGGGATTTCGAAGCCGTTCATAAAAAGACTGTGTAGCTTGGCCATTATCGTCCAGCGGATCTGGTTGTGAAGACATGTAAGAATCCATGTCCTTCGTAGAGCGGCTCGCGCCCTAGGGTTGTTGTTATCGTGGGGATCGTGGGAAAGAGGCAGGTTGCGATCGCTGGTCTTGGTTACAAGATGCAAGACTAAGACTGGGTGCTTAGAGTGCAGATATGGTGCACTATATATATGCTCAGAAGCAGAAGGAGGGAATATTCGTCCAATCGGCAAATCTAAGATTATGAATGGCTGATGGCGAAGTCAGTTGATGTCCACTCAATCAACAAGTCACGGGGGCGGGTGGATTTGGCTGTGGCTTTGGTTTGGTTTGGCCTGAGCTAATATATAATATATAGGCAAGGCGACAACAGTGGTCTAAACTGCATATTGCAAGCTTACCTAGAATGCAGAGACTCAATATGTGGTGGGACAGCAATATGGCAAAGCCTCATTGTCGAACGAACAACTAAATGCGCCCAGATAATCGACGGAAGGGCTATTGAATTAGCAGTAGAATAACTAACCGCATCGCATCTGTCTAGATCTAGATCCTTTCTAGCAGCAGTCGAAGCTCTGACAATTGATTTTAGCACCAATAGCTTGATCCCATGTCAAGATTGGGTCTTATGACATAATGGGCCTAGACTTGCCCTTGTTAGTAAGTTGGCTGGTTTCTGCCTACTAGTGTCTCACCGCCTTCTACTAAATACATATCCCCGGCAATCGCATAACGACAGCTAGCTACACAGCTAAGCCCTAGCAATAAGCTTTAACTGTCTCTACCAGCTAACATGATTGATACAACACGTTGATTTACACAGAAAGAGCTGCATCAGCAACCATGGATGTCCAAAGAAAAGTCTCGTTAAGCGCGGCTGACATAAGGACTAGCTTGGAGAATGGCAGTCTCTTATCATCGGCGACCTCTCCTTCAAGCAGTCTTCGTGGAATTTCCAATCCCATGACTGCTAAAGTAACAACCGTTCTATCAACATCATTCGCAGACAGTGAATTCAGAGACACTCTTAGCTTACTTGATTCACGCGGGCTTTCGAATACCGCAGAGGTTCGTCGACAACTTCGCTCCAATCTCCAAAAAGAAGCCATTGCTGGCAATGGCATTATTCTCGACGATTTCGGCCGTGTTGCAGAGGTATGGAAAAACAAAACAAAACAAATATATATATAATATAATTAGGCTTACTAACTCGAACAACTAGCAACTCCGGCGAATTGGCTTAACTCTCAGCAAGCTGAACAAGAGCTATTCTGATATGAAATCTCAACTTCAGTCTGCTCATGATCAGTCATCTCAAATTATGCATGAATCTCAAAATCTACTCGAAAAGAGAAACTGCATTGAATCTAAACAGGAGGTTCTAGATAAGGTCCGAGATCATTTCATTCTTACACAAGATGAGATTGATATCTTAAGCCTTACATCCGAACCAGTCAATGATCTCTTTTTCACAATTCTTGCCAAGGCCAAGCGGATTCAAAAAGATTCAGAGGCTTTGCTAGGTTTTGAAAACCAGACCCTTGGTCTAGAGATCATGGAGCTCGTTTCGAAGCATGTCAACATTGCTTTCCAGAAGCTTTACAAGTGGCTTCAGCGAGAGTTCAAGAGTCTCAATCTCGAGAACCCACAGCTACATCCTGCTATCCGCAAGGCCATCAGAGTCCTTGCCGAGCGTCCGACACTCTTCCAAAACTGTCTTGATCTCTTCGCCGAGGCACGTGAGCGAATCTTGTCAGACTCTTTCTATGTTGCCCTTACCGGCACAAACACAGCTGCCCAACACCAAGGCAATTCCAAGCCCATTGAATTGGTTGCACACGATTCATTACGTTATGTTGGAGACATGCTAGCTTGGACTCATTCCGCAACCGTCGGTGAAAGAGAGGCTCTCGAGGTTCTCTTCGTCTCAGAAGGAGACGAAATTGCAAAAGGTCTGGAGACCGGTCGCAAGAATGAGCTCTGGAGTCTCGTCGGCGATGAAGTTGGCGTTGAGGAGCCCTTTGATGCAGGCAGGACACTCAACAAATTGGTTGACCGTGATATATCAGGCGCAGCGAGACTCTTGCGCCAGCGTATTCAGCAGGTAATCCAGGCTAGTGAAGAGATCATTCTTGCGTATAAGTTGGCAAACCTTCTCGGATTTTACAAGGCAATGTTTCTAAAGGTTCTTGGAACCGACTCTTCATTGATAGAGCTAATTGTCAGTCTAGAAGAAGACGCTTTAAGACAGTTCAAGGCTCTTGTTCGTGATCACATTGCCACGCTACAAACTGATCTCCAGAATGCACCCGATGATCTTGGATCGCCTGTTTTCTTAGAAGAGGCACTAGAACAGCTGGTATCTATCATGAAGACATACGACTCTTCCCTCGATTTATTTGTTGACAGAGAAGCTCAGTTCGAGTCGACCTTGGTAGAGGCTCTCGATCCATTCATCATGGGTTACAACAGCATTGCCAAATCATTAACACCACCAGATGATTCTATATTCCGACTTAATTGTTCATCTGCGACACTCAACACTCTTCGGCCGTTTACCTTTACTTCTCAGCGGTGCCTAGACCTTGAAAAGGCTATCGAAAAAGAATCTGAAAACCTAGTGGCGTCTCAGCTTAACTTTTTGAAACAAAAATCCGGTCTAGATGATATCCTAAGTACTGTCGCCGGACTTGATGCCACCGACCCGAAAACCATACAGTCTCTGAGGAGTTTGAAGGCATTCGAGGCTGAAAATCTAGAACTTGCGCGCCAGACCTTTGACGATTTTCTGCCGTCGGCCTTGATAGATGCTATGGAACAAGCAAAGCATGTTCGCGACTCAAAACACACTCGCAAAGTTACAGAGAGTGCTACTGAGCAGTTTTGTAATGAGTTCGAGCATCTTGAGGATATTCTAGTAGCAGAAGAAGAGTTCGTTCAAGAGTCTCGTGAGGATATAGAGCCTCTCAAGGCACGGTTCCCTCGTACGACTAGCGAGATTAGGGTTCTCCTATCATAATCATCATGTCTTAGCGTAGTTATATTGTGTTGAGTACGAACTACATATGTACTATTGTAATAAGTTATCAGTCAGTAAGACATGGTTATTTCAACGCTGAATGAATCAAGCATTCCGTGTCTGCCTCTCTAAGTTCTCAAAACAATGAAGTAATGTGGTGGAATTTTGAATGTGTATCCCTCAATTGATAGGCATGCAGGCTGAGATGCTTTCAGGCAAGGCATCCCGCTTTATATAGTAGTAGTTGTTGTAGTAGTAGTCTAGTGGTCCGCTATTTTTGACAATTGACGTAATCATGTGATTTTTACACTGTGCATTGTGCACTGTCTCGACAGTATGGTGGATATTATGCTATATATATCGTGCCTGTACAGTGCAAGTATTTAGATCCCAAACGACGTCACCGTTCACCTATCGAGACCATTTATTTATGAATCGGAGAGTAGTATTTGTTGTATGCAGAGCTTGCTTCTATTACAGAACTCTGAGCAGTAAATCTGAAAACATATCCAGATCCGGACGACCGCACATTACAGTCCGAGAGCTATCGACCGGATTAGAGCCCGTTATTAGGCCTTCTACTCGCGGTATGAAACATACATACATAGCATAGCATAGCACCCCGAGTGTCAAGCCTGCTTTTAGTTGTGTCTGAATGTTTGATGCATTAACTATGTTGAAGAGGACTTTCAAACTTCTTGACTTAATTTTCGATTTTTCATTCACGAAATATCTTTTTAGTCTTGCGTTTTTTTAAACCAACTACTCCCATCGTGGCTACTAACTAGTGCTTCGTCCTCAATCTTTGCCAACTCGAGTCTTAGTTTTGCACTAGTAATTTGCCTCTTTCGCCGTTATTCAGTGAAGGCTGTCCGCTGCAGTTTCATGCTCTTCTAATTTTTTTTTTCTATTTTCTACTTTTTTTTATACAATTATTTCGCATTCGAATTCTATCGCCGGGACCTTGTGGTAATCATAGATATCATTCAGGCAATACTGAACTAGGCTCTAAAGACTACAAAATACAGACTATTTCTTCTATAACGAAAAGAGCAACGACGACTTTTAGTAGCTACCTGCACTAATTGTCGGCACCGCCAAAATCCCTTCGGCTACGGCCTTTCACTTTGCCTATTACCCTTCTCAGAGCGCCTTCTGTTAACGATCGCATTTCGTCGCTCATTTCAAGTTTCAGCCTTGCTAGCAGATAATCTAGTCATTAGACCACACTGTTATCTTATCGAATAGACGTCTCTCTTTCTTTCTTCTGTTGTGGCCTTCAAATTGGTCGCAAAACCGAGAAGTTCAAGCCAATGGCGTATCCATCTGCATCACTGCAAAAGTTATACGACAATAGCTTTCTTAGTTGCTCCACTGCCGCCTATCACGAAAGCGAGGTATGTTTTCTTGACTGTTATTAGTAATTTTAATTCCTTTTAGACCCTCGAAATGCTAATGCTGTCTCTTAGGGTAACGAGGACCAGGCTCTGCACTTTTGGCAAAATGCGTTGGCTCAAATTAATCACAGCGGGATCACAGCAAGAGATTCTTCTATAATCATACAGACCAGTAGTGATCGTGACCTGGTCGACGCTTTACATGAGATTCAACATCAGTGCCAGGAACGAATTGACTTTCTCGCTGCTGTCCAACTATCCAGAAAGGAGCCGCAATCACAGGCGTCCTTATACGCCCGCAATCCTCACCCACTTCCGTCCTTGCCCACGCAATCTGCACCTGAAAACCAAGAACCACGTTCCTCAGCGCCATCACCCTTCAACTATAGGCACCATGACAACAGCGACCAACATCTACCACTAAAAACAGTCTCATCCTCATCTCTAACCCCCCCACGTCCGTCTGTACCTCATCGGGCGGTTTCTGATCAGCCCATTGCATCTAGTCCCATGGATCATTCTACGCCATATGAAGAGGCCGACTCTCTTCAAAACGCAAACACGGCGTCTCCTGGTGATAACGAGGCCTCTGAAGGGACGAGTCCAGAGAAATATACAATGCGCACAACGCTTCGTTCAGGCAAGCCGCCAGACAAAGCCTCAAGAAGACCCAGCCTGCTCACCAAAATGCAGGACCGTCCTGGAGCTAGTAGAGCGGCTACTCTGGCATGGTCGGCTCTTACGAGGAGAGATTCTAAGAAAAATGAGCTCCTCGTGACGCCGGGTACTACGGCTACGGCCCCACCAACTCCTCGTGGAGGAGAATCTCTTCCCAAGCCTCAGGGTCCTCTACAATGGGATAGCCATTCTCGCCGGCTAGTGACTCCACGGGCCTCAATAGATAAGACCTCTAGACGCATGTCCGAGGATGCGGCTCGACAAGCGATTGGGTCTGCCAACTCTTCTATGCTTTCGATCAGTGCTGCCTCTAGTGCTCTTAATAGCAGCAGCACACCTACTGAAATAAACTCTGGTAAAACTCCAGATGGTCGTCAAAGACAACGGCCCCATCCATCACATCCGCCATCGTCGGCACGATTCATACGTCCTCCTTTAAGCTCCAAGACCAGCGATTCCGACAAAAAGCCAAAGCGGCGTGATTCAGATATCCGCCGCAAGCCAGTTGCTACAGACGCTGCTTTGGTCAATGGTCGTCCTCAACCACGGGCTACTAAAGAGCGATCTCCGCCAACATCCAATAGGTCATCATCGGACAACCCACAAGGTGCTCAGTTAAAACCTACCAAATCCAGACGGAAGTCATCAAATACACAATCATCCTCTGGTGCAACTACGCCATCAGTTGTGTCCAACGATGACGAACCCTTCATGACAGAGGCCCAATTGAAACGGGCTGCCTGGGAGCATCGTAAAACTCAGATCTTGGAAAATCTCCCTGATGGTGTAGATCCTGAGGCAGCTGGTCAGATTCTCACAGAAATCGTAGTGCAGGGCGATGAGGTTCACTGGAGTGACGTTGCCGGCCTTGAAGCTGCCAAATCAGCCCTTCGCGAAGCTGTTGTTTACCCCTTCTTGAGACCAGATCTATTCATGGGTTTGCGAGAGCCCGCTCGTGGAATCTTACTTTTTGGCCCACCCGGAACTGGAAAGACTATGCTTGCGCGTGCCGTTGCTACTGAATCAAAATCAACATTCTTCGCCATTTCAGCTAGTAGTCTCACTAGCAAATATATGGGAGAGTCAGAGAAACTCGTTCGCGCATTGTTCGGTCTTGCTAAGCTACTAGCACCCAGCATAATCTTTGTTGACGAAATCGATTCTCTCATGGGGCAACGCTCGGGATCGGGCGAACACGAAGCCACTCGGAGAATCAAAACTGAGTTTCTCATCCAATGGAGTGCTCTGCAAAAGGCGACTATCAGTAGGGATAATAGCCAAGAATCCGGCGACCCGAACCGAGTCTTAGTACTCGCAGCCACCAATTTGCCATGGGCTATTGATGAAGCAGCTCGACGTCGTTTTGTTCGTCGTCAATATATTCCCTTACCAGATGATAAGACTCGCCAGGTCCACTTTCTCAATCTTCTGAGTCATCAAAAACAGAATCTGTGTGCCGAGGAGACTGATGAATTGGTCAGGCTCACCGATGGTAAGTAATACTTCACCAATCACAATTATAGACATCCATACTAATAACTTACATATAGGGTATTCCGGCTCGGATCTTACTGCACTAGCCAAGGACGCTGCTATGGGTCCTCTCCGGTCTCTCGGAGAGGCTGTATTAACAATGGCTACGGAAGATATCCCCCCGATCTCATTCGCTGATTTCAAAACTAGTATGGCCACAATACGTCCTAGTGTTAGCAAGGATGGGTTGAAGCAACATGAAGAATGGGCCGCTGAGTTTGGAGAGCGAGGTGGATGATAACAGCTATTGCATATGTAACAACTAAAACTTCAGCATACATATATTAGAATAGACAGTCAATGAACAATGCTTCTTAAATATGTGTTTAAATTATAGGATATGTATATCTACTTTTGTCCATACTGACACTTTTTAACGCTTAGTTCCTGAAAAGCATGTAAATCGCTATAATTCTAGCTCCAGTGTGTGGTATACATAAATAGTGGTACAAATGATATGTTACAAGCCACAACTGATTTGTGGCGCGGAGTTCGACAATTTGTCTAGGACTAGAAGACTCTCTCATACTGTTTGAATGATGGTTTAACCAAGTAGCAATAAGCACTTTTGTTCTACCGCTATTTTCCTCGAAGTGGTTTCCAACAGTCTCTTTAGTCGACATCGGAGGGTGATGTTGAGTTAGTTTCTTCCGCCTGCTTTGCGAGTCTCGCAGCTCTCTTGGCCGCCTTGGCCTCGATTTGTACCTGTCGCTCAGCGTCCTTTTTAGCATTTCTCCGCTCGTCCTTAGCGGCCTTCTTTTCTTCATATACTGCTATTCTTTCATCAATTGTAGGCACTGGTGGGCGTTCCTCTATGGGAGTGCCGGCGGGTGCGATGATGTGTTTGATGACATGGCGCTTGTGTTTTGATGTGCGCCAGCCGGGTGTGATGGCAACGACGTCGCCGGTTTTGATCGAGTTGTTCGGATCGTGGACGAGATAGTTCTGTGGGGCGGAGAACCACTAAGAGAAGAAAAAGGTTGAGTTAGCATTCATGTATGCTATACAGGCGGATAGTTTGGGTTGTAGAATAAAGTGACTCGGCTTACCTTGGACACACGGCTATTCCACTTTTGGCCGCCTACTCGCACTTTGACAGTCTTCTCCATCAGGCCAGAAGAGATCACTACACCGTGAAGCTCTCGCGTGACTCTGCGCGCGGCTACTACATATGGGCTGGTCATCTTGGAAGAAACAAGAGCGTATGTGAATTTGAGCGTTAATCGTGATTCGGAATGTCGTTGTGAAGAGGAGTGAATAGGATTAAAAGATAGAGGATAGCTGAAAATAACAGGCTAGTGGCAATGGTATTATAGGCTCATATATCAGCCCCGATTATCAAGATACCATCGGCTATGACCCTCACCTGTAAAGTGGTTGTTTGACGTTGGTGATACCGCCCGCCAAATTTTGACTCTGCTGACTAATTTAGTCACGTGACGTGTTGGTTTCGAGCAAGAGAAACTAGTCAAATTGGAATTAACTGATAACGAACCTTATCATAAACTACCTTTTTCATATCATACATGCGGAAGAGAAACTTAGTTATGTATCTTTAGCTTTGTTATGATGATGATGATGATGATGATGATTTTATTTATAGTCTAGAGATTTAACTAAGAGCTCCTTTTCGACTCCGGGCGAGGCCGTGTTTTCTGGCACCAATTTTCTATGTTCCTAGTGTCCAGGATTGCTCAGATTAGTCTGGCATCCATCCCTTTCATAGTAGCAACA
>RHLR01000742.1:0-14259 GCA_009806335.1 Davidsoniella australis
TCACAGTATTAATTGAGACGTATATATACGCACAGTCCCAGCCTCGCCGTTCTTGCCGCACAACCTACAGAAGCAGACGTACAACTATATTTGTATGTAGAGGCATAGCACTGGCATTATCTGTACAACTACCATTGTATTCTTCCTGGCCCCTCCCTTCTGTCCTGTCCGCCTTTACCCTCGTCCACCACCACATCCCAACAGCCAACCCGCCTAGCTGGCGCCCTCTCTGCTCTCGGGAGCGGCCTTTTCTGACAAGCTTCCGACAAGCTTTGCTCGCCATGGCTCCCGAAACCCGCGACAACTCGATCCGAGTCTTCGTTGACTGGCAAACCCAGACGGTTTTCGCCGGCGAAGAAGTCAAGTGCACCATTACCTTTAAGAACATCTCTACCGATCCGCAGACCCCCGTACCGACCACACTGGTGACGTCGCCGCAGTCCTCTGGCCATCAGCACCAGTTCTCGCACCAGCGCCAGCCCTCGCGCTCGTCGACTACGCTCTCATTGCTCGACCGGGCCCGCAACGTCCAGGTCCAGGCCACCCGCGGCAAGGGCAGCATTAGCCAGCCACCCACGCCATCCTCGCGCGCACATCGTTCCGGTCTCTCACTCGGTGTAAATCCCACCTCACCACACAGCCGTTCGGGCTCTGTACAATGGTCAGCACCGACACCAACGCTTCCACCGCCTGTCATCTCGCATGACGGGCGTGCAAACCACAGTCACCGCCGCTCTGTGTCTATCGTGTCTATAGGCTCAGCAGCTAGCACTATCGACGACCAACAAGACTCTCTCGGTCTAGGTAGCCCGAGCCCACGCCATTCCGGACGCATGCCATCGCGGAGCCACAACCGCTCGTCCAGCCTTCAGATTACACCGCTTTCTCCATATAGCGCAAACTCGGGTTAGTCTGTCCTTTACCATATATCGCCGCATCTGTGTTATTCCTTGCTCGCTTTCGCAGTAATTATATGCAGGTTTAGTCTGCATATGTATATAATCCGTAGTACCTCCTACTTGTTCTTCTGCATGTGCGCAAAAAAAAAAAAAACCCATCTGTGAAAAAGTTCAGGAAGTAAACCATATTCACTAACATATCTTAATACTTCCTAGCAAATCCGTCTCCGAGGTTGACAACTTCACCTGCCTACAGTCGAAACGGCCATCGATCACCTCAAAACCCCTCCGCCTTTTCCCCCCGTTCTTCTGCTTCCGCTACTACTACTAGCCCTGGTCCTTTACCCGACTTTCGATTCCCTGGCGCCCAGTCTCCTCTACACGCTGTCCACAACAGTTCCGATAGTCCTAAACTCGGGGATATCCCCAGTCCAAAGCCAGACAATCCCACTTTATCTTCTACCTCAATATCAGGGCCCTCGGCTTCCAAAAACAACCGAGATTTTGTCATTACGTCCATCACCGAGCATCCGGAGGGTCCCACTACCAAGATTATCTCAGCAACATCTCTTGCAGATGCTACCCCACGAAGTAGTACCGAACTCTACGCCCTAAGTAACAACTCTTCGGAGACTCTAGCATCAGAATATCCCTCACAGCCCTTTACACGAAATGGGAATGGCGCCGCTCCTCTACGTCCGCCTCACTTCCGCCGCCAGTCCGGCATGGGCCAGACGAAACACACAGAGGTCCTCATGATGGGCTTTGCGCAGTTACAAGGCTCGTTTACACTAGATGGTTCTCTTGTCAACCTCACACCCTTTGAGCAGGTCAAGCGCAAAGGTGTTGTTGGCGGCCAAGGAGGTGGTGTGGTTGGAGTAGAAAACACCAAACGTGATAGCGGCTTCTTTGGTTGGGGCTCTTTCAAAAGCTCTATTAGCGAACTTATGGGCAGCAACGAGCTCAGCACCATCCAAGATATGAGAGGTGCCGCCAAGTCAAAATCCATTCCCCTACTCTCAACGCCCCAGTCAATTCTCTTTGTCGATCTACGTCTTGCCCCCGGTGAGAGCAAAAGTTTCGACTATATCTTCTCATTACCGCGTGGCTTGCCTCCCAGTCACAGAGGCAAAGCTATGAAGATCAATTACAGTCTTGTCGTTGGTACTCAGAGAGTCGGTGGTCCAAAAGAGCACCAAGTCCGCACAATTGACGTACCATTCAGAGTCCTTGGAAGTGTGAATTCTCGTGGAGAGATTCTTGGGCATGACCTCATGAATCCTTATATCATTCTTACGGATACCGCCAAAACCAAGGCCGTCGCCAAATCATCATCGGGGCGACAAAGAGCATCAAGTAAAGCAGTGCCTGCTGCACAAGGTACAAAGGAGGGTTTTTTGTCGTATGTCAGCGATATATTAAAGCGCCCAGTGCCAACAGAAAATGGAGTTTCTCCTGGTCTTCTTTCGCCAACTGCCATGTCAAACTCCCGAAGGCCATCGATGATGTTTGAAGGACCACCCTCGGCAAAGGAAGCTATCGATCTTGCCATCATCCGTAGCAATATGGCTTTAGATGGGCATCAGTCGCCCAACAAGTTTGAGATTGCACGGAATGGACAACGAGTAGCAGTTGTCATGTTATCGAGACCAGCCTACAGACTAGGCGAAACAGTCACAGTTGCGGTTGACTTTAGCAAATCGGAACTACCATGCTATGCTATTCACTCAGCCCTAGAGACCACAGAAAAAATCGACCCGACATTAGCAATCAGATCAGAAGCTAGCATCCACAGAGTAACACGCAAAGTTATATCTTCTTCATCAGAAGCTACGCTTTACTCCCGGCGCTTTGTGTTCATGCCTACAATTCCAATTTCGGCTACACCAGAGTTCATTACCAGCGGTATCAGCTTTGAGTGGAAGGTGCGCATTGAATTTGTTGTACCTTCATCCAATACCAAAGCAAACGGAACTGCACCAGATGTAAACGGTAACGGTAATGGTGGTTCCGGGGCAGGTGCTGACGGAGCAGGCCGACTACCACATCCACTACTAGAACAGATCTCTAGAGATGAGAAGGGTGGCTTGGTTATGGTGGCAGTCGAGAACTTGATTTGCGAGAGCTTTGAGGTGGCAGTTCCTTTGCGCGTTTACGGTACGGTAGGAACTGGGCTGGAAAAGCTTGATCGGGACGAGTATTTTGATGACGGGCTTTTCGTGTAGAAATAGACTTTAGGTTTTCTCGATGCATACGTATGATATGTTCTTGTTTTTGAGTTCCCACATACGTATCGTGTCCATATTTTTTTTTTCATTGGTATTGTATGTAATACTTGGTTGGTATTGGGTGTATCTTCAAAGTAAAGATAATTAATGGTGGTGTGGTTTTTTCTTCTGTTTACTATAGAAATTAAAAGGTTCACTGGGCAAGGAAAGGTTATTCTTCTTAATTTTTTGCACCTTCATATACTAGTCTATAATACGTTAGTTGATACCTAGTGTATGTTTTCTAACCTGTATTTATTAATGTCTTGATATCAAATTCAACCTCCTACTGTATAGTTCATTTTCTTTCACCGGGTTCAGATTCTTTCTAAGTAAGCTAGAAGATGAAGCTCCGGATTTTTCATGATAATGTCACGGTGGAATGGGACGATAACACAAAAATGTATCTCCTTTTGGGGATCGCGTACTCGATATTTGTGAGCTGAAGAAGATTTACGTGCAGAGATGCGATAACGAGTCGCTGATCTCTTGTGTATCAGGCCAAATTGTCGTGATTCATTTTATGGAAATAAGGGTTATTATTCAAAAAACCATGTTTATAGTAGATAAGATAGCCTACGTCATAATCCACTTTATGTATGAAGTATACTCCAGGGATGATTTAAGATCTTGGACTACATCTTCCATCCAATGTTATATTAACCCTAACATTAGCTTACAGTCTGTGCATAAAATGAATAAATCAATATTGATTGTCATGATTTATTTCCCACTAGTTATTCTTACCGATTAGATGAGATATAGCTTGTTTAGAAAAGGAATATTCCTGAGAGTGTAAAAAACAGAAGAGAAAGGAAATAAAGTGAGGGAAAAAAACAACAGGGAAAATAATTCAAAAGGCTGAAGAGTTACAGAAAAGCTAGGATCATCGTGCAAGGAAGTGCTCTTTCGTTTTTTTCTAGTAGAAGAAGGAGTTCGCTCATCAAAATATATGCTTGCTGGCAGTTGGGAAGAATGGGCCCTGTAAAAAAAACCAATGAATTGAAGATGGAGACCTCTTTGAGTTTGAATGGGTTGATAGTTATGGCATAGACTTGAAAGGATACACCGAGAGTACTGGTGTTAATGCCAGAGCAGCTAGCATAATATTCCGAAGAAAAGCTCTGACGGGCTTATACATAAAACTATAGGCGGAAGGGAGGAACTACTAATACTGGAAGATGCTATAATGAGAGGCCTTTCCGGTTAAGATGTTTGGGGGCAAACAAGCAAAACCGTGCTTTGCATGCTAACACATGAGGGAGATATGTACATGTATGTAACTGTTGACAAAGAAGCTTTGATGTTTTCTTGGTAAAGTGGAAAGAATGAACGAGAACAAGGAGAAGACGGGTAAAGAGGAAAAAAAAAGTCTATGCTTTAAGTGTCAAAGGCATAGGGCAAAGAAGCATGTTCGTTATTTTTATTTTTTATTTTTACGAAGAAGTAAAGTGCTTATGCAAGCACTATAATGGAGACACATAACATAGTTAAGCATGTCATTTTCTTTTTTATGTTTCGATGTCAAAGGCATTGAAAACAAACAAATGTAACGGGAAACTTCGGACGACTTGACATATAATATATAAATTATATTCAACAACTACATACAGATATGCATGCTAAGTTTACACATTTTCTCAGCAACATTTAGGCCATCATGGTTAGTGAAAAAGGAAGTAGTTAAGAACTAGTAAGCGAGAAGAGGAGATATGTAGATCGGCTGGAATTAGGATGTGCGGTATTACTAGATGATATCACTAGATATGAGAAAACTTACACAGATAGATGCTATTTTGAGCATTTATACATATCTTGCACAATTATCTTAAGCAAGAACAAAGAATCGCAGCAAATAACTTCCCACTAATAGTACAGATCGTCAGATTGGCAATTCTTTTTCTTTTCTTTTTCCTTGTTGTAAATTGAATTGGCGTTTTATTGGCTGACGGCGGTAAGGTAAACAAGCCTAAACCTGGAAATGCAACGTTGGTGGGCGAGCAAGGAAATGCTCTCTTTGATGGTAATTCAATTTTTTATTCTTTTATTTTTAGGCCGAGGAGGAAATAAAAAGAGTTCAAGAACGACAAGAAACCAAATGTCGAAAAATAAGATAAATCATAAAATTGGATGATTTTTGATGGATGGCAAGCCCTGCAGGAACAGAAAATAAGCAAAGATAGAGGTCGTTGGTACCTGAACTAGTTGATTGTTGGAGAGGTTCTGGAGAAATAATAAAAAGATCCAAGATCCAAGATCAGAGAGATCGAGTATCGTTATTTTTTTGTTATATTATTTGCAGTTCAGAATTCCAGCAGTATGGGAATAGCTGTCTATCCATAAAGGAATAAAAAAAAGAAAAAAAGAAAAAAAGAAAGGGACTTAATGCCCATGCAATCTCTCTAATTACAGTGCTAATGAGCATGGGCATATACTGTGTACATTGTGCTGTGGAGTTTGTTTGCACGTCCAGACCGGCTAACGCGCACTTGAGTCAGGGGCTTGATGAGGTATCTCTGCACTAAATCCGTGCACTGTCCTACTAGAACAATGGCCAGGGGGTCCTGTATCATTTTCTTTCATTGTCCGGTGTGAAAGGGCAATTAAGTAAATTATCGCCAGTTAGCTAGCTACCTTACTAGTTGTTCAACAACGAGTAAGAGTTTAGTGGTACCTTTCGAACCCACGAACCCGCCATTACTCGCTTTTCGTCTCGTCTGAACAGCGTTGAGGCAAACGAGAAGAGAGACAGCAAAAGAAGCAGAAGAAAAACAAAGCTTTATTTCCCAAAGCTTTGTTGTTGCGATCCCTTGGGAGTCTCCGTGCTAGAGCTTACAGCATTGCCTGCTCTGGGCTTATCGGGAGCCTCTGTTTAATCTATGTATTTGTATACTCTATAGATAGACACTACAGATAGACACCCTGGAACAAGTAAAAGAAAAAGAGTCTTGCTTTTTAGCTTGTCGGCACAGGAGCAGCGGCAATATCAGCAACCTGGCGGTTTTCTCATGTTATTTTCTCTTTTTTGTGTTTGTTTTGTCGAGCTATTACATCAAAGCCTCTTTTTCTTCTTCTCAGTTCTTGTATTCTCTTTTTTTGCCTTCTTTCATCCGCATTCTACTGAAAGGCCTTTGTCACTCGTTTATATCTTTGTATTCATTCTTTTCGTGCCTTCTCGCCTCCAGTCGCTCTCTTTATCCCCCAAGTTGGCCTTCTCGTATACTCCTTTTCAATGCTGGCTTTTGCGTCTTGCTCTGGAGCTCAACCGCATCGACTTTAACGGCTCTTGCATCTCCTCTGCATCTCCTCTGCATACAAGCGAATGCACATCAAATCAAATCCCTTCGATTCTGCCCAGAAGCCGACCCCGACGCTCTTTTTGCTCTTCCACATTCTTGACTTGAGTTTTGACGCCACAACATCACACTATTCGAGCAATCTACGCAGGTACCTGCCTCTTTGATATTTGCCGTGTCCCGGATTGTCGATTTGTTTGCAGTTTCGAGTTGCCCAGCCTCACCAGAAAATCGTCGACTTGATTTGTACCTCTCACACCGTAACAGATCATCAACATCAACATCAACATCAACATCATCATCATAATCATATTATTGTCCATCGCCATTACACCGTCTTGCTACGCTTTATTATTGATGTATCCCCACCATCGTCGAATCTCCTGAACCAAGCCAGCCAGATAGCCAGCCTGCTGTCATACCATCTTCTGTTGTTTATCCGAGGGCGGCAAATCAGATAAATCACTTGCAGCATCTTCTACTAAGCAAAAAAGCACAAGCACAATCCTTCGTTTATCCGCCAGCAGCACGCCAGCAATCCGCCGCCAGCCAGCCAACGGGTTCCTGAAATCGCTGGAATCACGCCTACGCCTATACCTACGCATATAACACATAACGCATCACCACGTTGCGTTGTCGCTGCCGTTGGGCCCGGATCTGCGAGCCCAAGAGTCTGTGGCTTGAGCGTCTTTCGTGTCCGCCGCACACTACAAGAAGCCGCCTTTGCTGCCGGGTTTTTGCCTGCTCCTTGTTCGCAGCCGTGTCTAGGCCTGTCTTGTGTGTTTTGCCCGGCTGAGACAGCTACACCTCCCTCTGGAAAGAGAAAAAGAATACCAGCCCGCTGCTTTTTTTTCTTTTCTCTCAGGATCCAATCCTCACATTGTCGTCCGCCTTCCCATTTTGTGCGCTCAATTGGCTTCACCTAGAACTGTGAAATTCGTGCCAGTTGCTCTCGATCTTTTGTTTTTCACTTTTCACACACAAAGTGGCTGTTCACCTATGCACTAACTTAACTCTTTTCCTGTTTCTTACCCACATCTTTTTTCTATTTCTGTCTGCTCCTAGAAAGCTTGACGCCTATCTATTAGCCCGAGATCGTTGGCCCGCTTCTGCTCAACGACACCGACACTTTGTAGCTGCTGCCGAAGCTGACCGACGACATATACTACCCTAACGCCCCATGGAAATTCGGCAGAATGGCGTGCACTCCATCCAACCGACTTAAGCTGACACCAGCCAACTCGCCATATCTGAAGCTTTCAAAGACGTCTCCGTTTCGCGGCCGCCTCTCCGCTGATCCGACTGCCGCCCCGTCGCGCATTTCACTACAGCGTGTAGTCGGCACCACCTGCACCTCTGCTACTGGCTTTGACAGTGTCCAATCAACATTTGCATACATTGCCGGCGGCGCTGCTGTCGTTGTGGCAGTGGAACAGGACAAGAAACAGCACTATTCCTGTCGTTACAGCCAGCGCTTTTTCCGTGCTCGTCCCACAGCCATTGCCGTATACTCCAGCGCTAACCAATCTTCAAATGCTCCCTCCACTCCAACGTCAACCCCGAAGGCCAATGACAGCCGGAATAGAGTTTCTTCGGGCTTGCGGGAGTCTGGCTACGGCTTCTCAGAGTACCCAGAAACCAAGACCTGGACGAGCCGCGAAAGAATAAAGGCTGCATCCTGTCTGTCGTTGAGTCGCGACGGCAAATTCTTGGCAGTTGGCGAAGCTGGCTACGCCCCCAGGGTACTTATCTTTGGACTGCAAGATTCATCGTCCGACATTCCTCTCGTGTCAATTAGTGAGCATTCCTATGGAGTACGTGCAGTTGCTTGGTCTCAGGATACTCGCTTCCTGGCCTCGCTTGGCACAGTAAATGATGGCTTTCTGTATCTCTGGAAAATCGACCCCCGCACAGGGGCAGCTAAGCTATACCAGCAGAATCGCTGTACGTCCTCTATCAAGGACATGGTATGGATGGGAGCCAACCTAATCACATTGGGAGTCCGTCACGTGAAGGCATGGCGAGTCGAAGAGAGCGCTTCTTCTTCACCCGTGAAAACAAAGTTTGTCGGAGAAATCGTCACCACCCCGGTGCAACCACAGAAAACATTGCCAGGTCGCAATGTGCTCCTAGGCTCCTTAATTGACTCGACATTCACGTGTGCCGCTGTTGTCGACGACAGCAGAACCATTATCTGCTCTGAAACAGGCGATATTTGCTTACTTGAGGACGATGGAAAGCAAATGAAGCTTCAGCGCGTTCTGCGTCTCGAATTCTCCATATCTTCTATTACCATTAGAGATCTCACCGCCTATGTGAGTGGCAAGGCTGGCCAGTTTATGACACTGGACGTTGCCAAGGTCGTTGATTTCCAAGAAAACTCTATTCTGGAAACCACACAGGCTCCAAATGGCATCGTTGCCATGGGCTTTCTTCGTAACAACTTTGTCACCATCGATCTGAGCCGCTCTATCGAGATTTGGAATCGGGACTACCTCCCTGGCCAGATGAAAGACGATCCCTCGCGGTTGCTTATTCCTGGCCATGATGAGGCTATAATCGGCATTCAGACTTTGAGTAGACCCAATACCCACAACGCAGATTTCATAACCTGGTCTGGATCTGGAAAAATGATCCAGTGGAGCATCGACGGACAGATCAAGTCTACCTTCGATGTTCCGATCGATAATATCGCAACTGGCTCTGATCTGGAACCCGAAAATTTGCTCACCGTCACCAAGGCAACCCAGTCGGGCAAGCTGGTAGTAGCTGGTGACAAAATCGGCGTGTTGAAGGTCATCGATATGGAAACTGGAAAGTGCTTGCTAGACACCAAGGCACACTCTTCAGAAGTCCAGGGCATCACAATCTATGAAAACGAAAAGAGCAAAAAGCTTATCATCGCTACTTGTGGACGTGACCGCACTACTCAGCTTTTCCACCGCGTTAGCAATGGTAGCATTCGTCATTTCCAAACACTCGAATTTGCTGCGAAAGTGGCCCAGGTGTTGATACCCTCCCACGAGCGTATCTTGACTTGCTCACTTGACCGCACATTGCAGGTGCATGACCTCGTACCACGGAACTCTGATATCGAGGACTTGGCTGCTGTGCCATCACGGGTGATAACCCTCAAGGCATCACCAACGTCCATGACCATGGCCGATGACCCTAAGAGTCCCATGGTATTTATCTCGCTTCTTGACCGCTCTGTTTGCCAGTATGACCTCACCACTGGACGAGCCATCAACACCTTCAAATGCATGGATGAAAGCGGTGTCGAGTCTGCGGTTCTAGAGCGTCTGATTCTTGACCGCTCCTGTGGACGTGATCAGGAGCGTCTCCTTGGAGTGTCCAATACCGACAAGTCGGTTAGAGTGTATGATGCCACAAATGGCGCCTTCCTGGGCCGCGAATGGGGCCACACTGAGGCGATCAATGGCCTGGCTCTGCTGAACATGGATGACAGTGATATGAAAGCTGCCACTGTTGCCTCTGATGGAACTTTGATGCTATGGGCTGTAGAGTCTCAAGAGCCTTCATCTTCATCAACTAGTCGCGATTCCTCACCAGCCAAAGAACCCGCTATGACAGCCCGACAACCTTTACGACGTGTCTTATCGAAGGCTGAGCTGGCAGAATACCAGAAACCTACCGCCGCTTCTGCAGGCCGCCGGTCGCCGCCACGGAGCTTAGGCCGTCGTACATCTCGGCAATTCTTATCTGCAAACTTCAACAAGACCCCCCAGAGCCAAATCAGCTCATCATCGGAGCCGATCAACGAAGATACGCCATCAAAAAAGTTCACCATTAATATCAATGCTGCGTCTCGAGATGTTAGCCCGCCACCTAGTCCCCGCCGTAAGGTTTTCCGACGTCCATCTCTGCCTGCGCTCAATACTGCTAGCCGGAAGAAGAGCACTCCAAACCTCAACGGCTTCGGAAGCTTGAACATGGCTACCGAGCAGGCGTGTCGTACACTGCGTGCGTATCGTAAAAAGTTGACTTCGACGGAGCCTATCAACCAGGTGACACTGGAAGAACTCGACCAGGAGCTTCGTCTAACAGTGTCAGCATTGAGCAACCGTGCTATTAGAAGTAAGGCTATGAATGAGTCGATGCTCAGCGGCCTACTAGATGAGTACTCAGAGCGTCTAGTCACTATGCTAGACGAGAAGCTTCGGCTGTCATTCCCGGCCGCACGTGACGACCGTAGCCGGGACAGATCTCGTGGCCGAGAAAGCCTCCTAGGGTTGGAAGACTCGGGTCGGCCACGGACTGCAAGCGGCGAGTCTAGCTTGACGCTGACATGAGATTGGCTTGTATGCCTGTTCTCCATTATAGTACTCAAATATTGAGATCATCGGATCTCTTTCCTTTCTTTTCTGTTCTTTGTTCTTACTACACCCTATTTGCCTAGCGTGTGTCTATTGCACACCGGCGTTTCTTTCTTTGATATCTCCTTTTGGTGTCCTATCTTTTACTCACCTAACTGTCACTGAGAATGTGCATGTTAGGTATCATATTATTTTCTCCGTTTTCTCTTTCCTTGTTGTTTTTTTTTTCATTTTTTTTCAATATCAACTGTTCTTCCTACAGGAAGAAAGAAGCAGTTCTATCTTGGGACGAGTTTGCCATGAGCAACTTCTGTCATGTTTTTGTAGGTGGTGTTTAACTAACACGGTGCATCCTGTGTTTTTTCTCCCTTTTGTTTTATTCTGTTTGGAGGATCTATTTCTTTAGGATGGCGTTTATGGGTTTTCTTTTGTGTATTGGGCTAAGAGGAGGGCAATATGGGATTGTCCTCCGGAAATATCTACTTTTTTCTGTTTGTACTTTGAAGAATGGGTTCTTCTTTCGAAGATGTTTTGTGTTATATCTTTCATTGTTTTTTTTTATCATTATCATTATTCTTGGGCGATAACAGTCAACGGTTCTCTTATAAGAGTTTCACTACATTCATCACCACTTTCTTTTCTTTGCTGTATTCATTATTTCTTCATTTGACTTTTCTTCCATTCCTTTTTCGCTTCTCTCGTTTTCGATCTTTTATCTTTGGATTTCCTTTTGTTTCTCTACCAAGGAATAACAATATGTGGGAATATAAAAAGATGACAGCTACTGGTGCTGTTTTAGCCAAACTATATATGTGTTCTTTGTGTACTTTCTTGTTCCTTTTTTTCCCCAGTGATTATTTTCATTTTGGGGAGCTCATTGACTGATAGATTTCCTGTTTTATAACTTGTATTTCTATTCGTTTCTTGTCTTGTATTTCTCTATAAAGTTAATGGACTAGAACGAACAGCTTACAAAGGGCATTCTTGTGTTTGCTATTCTCTAGATATTTCATATGTTCATGTTCTGTTGAACGATAAATGTCAAAGCCATGTTCGTAATCGTATCGTTTTCATTACAGTATTTCTTGGATTCGTCAAGGCACATACATATATTCGTGAAACTATACTTATACAAGCGTTATATGCTAATGTTACAAAAGACTGGTCATGTGCCTGTTCTAGACTAGATGCAAGGTTTACCCTTTCATAGACTAAAGCCATATGAAAAAGCCAACAACAACCTTTTTCAAAACATTCCAGCTTTTCCTCATATCGTACACTATGAGCTATATTGACTAGATGCTACGGTTCAATTCTTCCTTTTTAATTTTTTTCTACTGGGATGTTAAGCTTAGGGCTTCCCTCCGTCTTACACGAGCTTACGACTAACAGTTCTTATATGGCTCCTACGATGCAAAGAGCCATCTTCATTTTGTTTCCTATGACCGACTAGAGCATCTTTGCGTTCATGATAGTCCATAGAAGCCAGTCTCTTCTTCTCCTCCCACGCATCGACACCGACGCCGGCGTCACGCCAAATCTTTGGGGGTTTAAGACCGAGGGCGGAATAGCGTTCCCAGACCTGCGTACCACGCTGGAACCAACGATGTTGGATATGCGCCATTTCATCCTCGGTAGGTTTCCACGAAGTCCGTAGGATACGACGCATGGCTTCGGGGGATAGTTTGAATTGATCGGAGAGGCGTGGGAGGGAATATTCTTCGGGGAATTGGGCATGTAAGGCACGGATTCCGGCTATGGCGTCAGGGGATACGCGTTTGAGGGGGCGCCATCCTTCGGGGAATTTGGCTCGGAGTACTTCTTTTTGAATTTGCCAGTGTGGTCGTGTGTCTGGTTTTTTGTCCTCTTTGTAGTCTCTGTTGCGGGCATATCGGCTTCCGGCTTTACTGGCATACGGTTGTTTCGCGTTATCGTAGGACTTGAGACCTTTGCTACTACCGCTACTCTGGGTATCTTGGCTTGTTTTGGAGCCTCTGCTGTTATCACGACTGGAGAAATCTTTGGACCTTTCGCTATATTGGCTTTTGCTTTCGTAGCTCTTAGTCCTTGAGTCTTTGTCGTTGAATTCCTTTCTGCCGAATTTATCGTTCTTCGAACCCCATTCCTTGGAACTCGTGAAGTCTTTGGAGTTCTTGAAATCCCTGACTGTGGCGAGAGAAAAAGTCGGCAAACGACGCTCGTTCGGACCGGGTTTTTCTTCTCTATACCGATCTCCAAATTGCAACATTAACCGCTGCTTCTTCTTCAAGAGACGTCTCTGAGTACGCGCTTCTTGGGCTTCTTCCTCGGGAGTCAAAGGTACTGCTGGAGATCGGACACCTTCGCTACTGAGACGGTCTTGTGTTTCTTGGGATTCGTAGCGCATGGTTGTGATTTCGACGGGACCATCACCACTCAAGTCGACAACGACTTCAGATACATCTTCGTATTCGGGCTTGAGCCTGCGGAAGCGTGGAGGTAGGCGGCCAGGGAATCGTTCGCGGCCAATGTGGAAGAGGCTATCGTCTTCTTCTTCATTCGCGTTGTCGGTGACGGCGTTGGATGTATGGGATTGGTTGGCCGTTATTGTCGAGTGGACTTCAGCATCTGAACTAGATGATATCGGACTTGATACTTCCATCGTGGCGGGAGAGACTAGGTCTTCAAAGATCGCATCCTGAGAAACAGGTTCAACTGTTGCCGATGGATCTAACTCAGGCGCTCCCTCAGTAGCAACTTCGAGCGTAGTGGCAACGTCAACAGTTGTAGTTTCCACAACAGTAGCATCGCTAGTCATATCTCCCGAGTCTTCATTGCTACCTACGATAGCTTCCTCGACATTCCCGGTGATAGTTCCTTCTTGGATGGCCGTAGAAGGCAAGGGTGTCGGCACATCTGATCTCAAAAACGGCGACGTATAGAAAGACCGTGCAAGTGGCTGACGAGTAAATACCGATGTCCGGGGAGCAGAAGCGTCGATGTGAATACGCGCAAAGCTCTGGGCCAGGCGAGATATGCGCAGGTTGCCAGCCATTACTCTAAGCTGAATTGATAGCAGCTATAGAGAAATAGGCCTAAAACTAGATCGAGACGATCTATTATGACACCTCTCGGTGGTCAAACTCTCTTGGTATGCAGGCTCTGCAGGGTTTTGCTTGCTGAAGGCGAGGGTGGTACAAGATGCCGCCGTACTAAGCGATCATCAACCGGGCGGTGAGGCAGTTCAGTATGTATTTTTTTTTTATCAAGGCCTAGAAAGGTGGCGGTGAAAACAAAAGGCGCAGCAATTTTGCGCCTCAACAAATCAAGACATGTGAATTCACCGGTAGTATAAAAACTAAAAAAAGATATCGTGAGAATCTAGAGAGGCCTAACGATCAAAAAAAAAATTCATGGCCAAAAAAATTTGGGAACTTTTAATTTACAGGCCGTTCTTCTTATTCTACAGGAGTCACCAAAA
>RHLR01000743.1:0-14242 GCA_009806335.1 Davidsoniella australis
AGAGGAATGCAAGAATCAGAATTTGCACAAGAGATGTTTTTGGCGGTTGCAGGTCGGGAAACAGAAAAAAATCGGCCTCTGCACGAAAAATGCAGGGGAACTTTACTCGGCAGGACAACCCATCGGTGCGTTACTAGCTTTTTGGTGCTAAACCGCTCTTTTTGGCCGGGAAGTAATGCATCAAGTGGCAGGATAGTCAAAGTGGAGTAAACAAGAGCCAGGGCGGTCGACTAGGCAACGGTGATCATCTTATCGATAAGGGACCCTTATATGTAAGGTGTCCAAACACCCTTCAGCTAGGCCATTAACCCTGGCGCGAAGCTCAGCCCAGCACAACAGCAAACCGTGGACCAGCAACCAAGCCATCATCGAGAATCTGCTGCACTGCACAAGTAGAAGGAAAGGAAATGAAGCAAGCAAAAGCAACAGAACTCCGATTTCTACATGTTCGTATCAGGTCAGTTGTTTGGTTGGCTTAGTGATCAGAGCTGTATCAGTAGTTAGGCCGCAATAGTCATCACAGTGGCCGGTCCGTCATGTACACTGTCTACGCGAACGCCGTTGTCCGATATATAGCTTAGCTAGCCAACTGTTGTTATCCCACCGTGATAAAGACCTACCATCTGCGGAATTTATCGCCTGCCATCTCACAATCTAACACCGCAACATCTTCTTGTCTTGTCTTGATATATCCTTAGCGACTACTGCCATCGTCACCGCCTCATTAATCATGTCCCACAATGCCACTAGTGGTGCTGATGAGATGCCTCGACGGGTAGGTCGCGAGATCAACCCTAGGCCAAAGCTCTCACGTGAAGACCGCTTGGTAGGTCTTGAGCTCGACCAGTCACCCGAGTTCCAGGAACTACTTGAGGCTTGTCGCCGCGGCGATCTCAAGACATGCCATGAACTAATAGTTTCTGGTGTCAACATCAATGGTCGTGATATGCACGATTATACACCACTCATTCTTGTGAGGAGCCATTATTCAGTGGAATCTGATGATTATCCGAGATCCCTTGACTGACTGAGATACTGCATTATATAGGCTTGCATCTGTGGACATATTGAATTGGTGAAATTACTGCTAGATCATGGTATGTAATCAATCTCAGTCAATTGCTCCTCTCATCCAATAGTAACCCTAGTTGCGCTTTTATAACCCCTGCATTGGCATCTTGATCCATAGCTAACCAGACCTTGAGTCCATCAAAACAGGCGCCAATGCCGAGCGCAACACATTCCAGGGCGAGCGTTGTATATACGGTGCCTTGACTTTGGAAATTCGCAAGCTACTTCTCAAGTATGACTTTAGCAAGGCCACTGATCCTCTCCGGGAATGGTCCGCCTATATCAACGAACTTCGGGATGGAGTCGGGCCGCAAGCGCCTGATTTCACTATTGAAGTCTTCTCCAAGACATCTTGCAAAGTCCATCGTTTTGTACTTGTCGCACGTTCAAAGCTGTTCCGTGATCTCCTTTATGCAGATCCTTGCTTGAAGTCGTACTCGATTGAGGAATCTGAGATCCATATGGATGCTCTTCATTATGTACAAGACTTCCTGTACCTGGAGAAGATCCCCGACACGATCTTGAAACAGGGCGGCTCGAATCTTTTCTTGAGCATCCAGAAGCTAGCACAGGTTTTTGATCTTCCTGGGCTTCAAGCCATCTTGGATATTGGTGACCAACTCCATCTCTCCCGTACAGTTCACCAAGAGCAGATCGACCAAGCACAAGCTCAGTTCTCTACGCTCTTTACAGATCACATTCTGACATACAGGCTGATCGTAGCTGACCAAGAACTACCCACTATAAAATGGACATACGCCAATTTTGCATTCGCTGATGTTCTCATCAAAGCGCCATATGTCGACGAAGATCCGGAAGAGCAACCTAGAACTACTTCGCTTAATGGCGGACGTGTACTTGGTAATAAAAAAGAGACAGAGAAACCAAAAGAAGCTGGAAAAAAAGACATGAAGACACCCACTTTGTGGGCTATTTATCCTGTCCACAAAGCCATCCTATCGCGTTGTCCCTACTTCACTACCATGTTTAGCAGTAGCTTTTTGGAGGGCCAAACATCGGAGACTCTACACATAGTCGGCGTGGAGTTTCATTACCAGACCTTAGAGGTCATCTTGTCTAATCTATATACTGAGAAGGGCGAAATTCCATTAAAGTATGGTCTGGACTTTCTCTACGCCGCCGACGAAATCTTGCTTCCCAAACTTATCAAGAAGGCTGCCACTACTATCAGTTACGCTTTTAGTAGTAGTTCCAATGCTTGGGTTGACCGCACCCATCTACGCAAGAAAGGAAACAACAAGCCTATCAAAGAGGGGTTCGATGCCGCTGAATTTCTTAGTATATATGACGTCATCGAGGCGTCTTGGTTGTTGGATATCCCTAACCTAGAAGAAGCTGCCGGTCACTACATTGCCAACCGCTTAGAAGACTTTATCGACCAGGAAGAATTCGCAGAAATCATCGTGCAAAGCGCCAACCAAATTAAAGACCGCCAGGCCACTGATACTATTTCAATCTTGGATGAAATTCGCCACTACCTCGATAAGCGATTCCGTATGCGTTTCCAGGATCTAGGATTAGTGTTGAACCGTGATGCAGAAACGAAAAGGCGGCTGGCGGAAGAGCGGGAACAGGAGAAGAAGGCAAAGACAGCCATCATGACACTTAGCGGTGAGATTGCCGAGGATGAATTTGTTGCTGATGAGTTAAATTACCAGTATCTCAATGACAAGATTGATGAACTGCTGGCGAAGCTAAACCTAGATGCTTGATTAGATATATATTGTTGGAATATAGAAGTCAATATACTCACTCATTAATGTGTGGCATGATAATGTAGTAATATGGATAGTCTTTCTAGTCTATTTTTGATAGTTTTGATATTTGCCTAATCTAGATCCATAGCATCTGCTTCAATCTTGGGTTTGATGCCATTTGTTGATTGTAGGGCCACAGTCTCAACCCAATTTTTCTCCGCTCTATTACGTCTGAACCGTTCGCTGGCCGCTTCGTGTATGATAGCCTCATCATTAAGGCGTTCTTGAGTCTGGTCAGCCAGTTGCCGTATTTGCGACTTCGCTGCCTTGAGGAACGTAGCCAGCCAACTCTGATGTGCTTTACAGCGCTTCTTATCACACATGCCCGCCAATGCAAGCCTTCTATCGTTGTCATCATCGTCAAAGTCTCCTTCATCGCCATCCTTGGCAGCGTCAACTTGTAGTTGTGTAGAGAGCGGTGCTTGTAGTGTGTTGCCTGCAAAACAAGCTTGACCTTCATCGCTCTTGAGGAATTCGGCAAAGGCGGCTTCGACACATACTGAGTCTAGTCGGTTATCGTATCCGCATATATCATTGGCGATATAGCCGGCGGCAACTGCGCTTTTGTAGCGATCACCAGCGCGTTCAAGAAGGATGAGCATTTGTTCGTACAACGCGCTTTCATCGGCATACGCCTTGCGGTCTGCAGCTAGCTCAGCAAGTAAAGACTCTTCCTCGCTCGTGAATGGAATCTTCTCTTCAGACTCCTCGTCGTTGTTAGCCTCAAATGGCCGACGGAATAGCTTATACGTGCCGGTCTCTTCGTCAACATAGCCAAGACCAGAGGCGATTATGCCGAGTAGATCTTCTCGTGAGAACCTTCCAATGACTGACGGAGGTATAGTCGATTCTGCAGGCATAAGATAGATGATGTCTTCCCACCACCGTTGACAATGGTCTTCCGAGCAGAAATTGGAGTTCTCGCCATCTGTAGGTATGCCATCAGTCGTAGATGTGGCTGGAACAAGATAACTTCGTGCCGGCTTTCGACAACCATCCAATGAGCACATCTTTTTGAAGCGTGTGACGAATAAGGCGTCGTCCGCACAACGGGGACACACGAACATTTCAATGAGACTTTCTCCAATTTCCTTTTCCATATTGATGCATTCACCATGGAACCAATCCTCACACTTCTCACAGCAAATCATCCAACGATGATCGTCTCGGCCTGAACATAAACAGTATGTTCCCGGGTCATCACTATCACCACCGCCCAACGCCGAGCCAGCTCGTGCGCCTGGCTCTAGATGCCCAGTGCCGGGCGAGATCCCATTGACAGCACCCGATGGCTTGTTTTTAGGACGGCGCGTCGTTGTGGTGACAACAGACGAAGAAGGCGTATTTCTTGTTGCTACCGTAGCCGCAACGGTCTTTGGGCGCTTGGCAGGCATTGACATCGTAAGAGAACCTGCTGGTGGTTTCTTGGTAGCCGCACTCTTCTTCTTGGCTGGCCCTTTCTTAGTCGGCGCACTTGTTACCGATGGTGTGATAGCAGGCTTAGTATCCACGACACTGGCTAGATCATCGCCCAGTTGGCTGGCGGTTGTACTAAAAGCAGCCGGCGACGCAGCAGTTATGGATGACGCGAGCTCTGAATCAAATGATAACGGATCGATAGCAATGCTATCTGCGCCAGTGACCTCCGGGAAGAGTTCAAGGTGCTCATATTCGGTAAGGACCGTAGACGGCAACTCGTCTAGATCCATTAGAGGTTGGTTGATATATAAATAATCAGGCTTGAATCTATAGCGCAGAACAAACTGAACACAGGAAAATTGGATTTTGGTAGTACAAATCTGAACCCGATAGAAACCCCAAAAAGTGCGCAATAATATGAGATATCAAGAAAATGAGTTTGATGAAAAAAGAATGAAAATAGACGTGATACCAAAAATTATTAGGGGTTATGCCATAGAAAGGCGGTCGTTAAAGCTGCGTTTTGCAAGTGGCCAAGTAAAACCCTTGAACATGTTTTGCTATGTTAACCCTTATTTTGATTTCGGTGAATATATTCGGTGAGCTACTAGCTCGGCTGATCTACGGCGAAACAAGTCCACAGTAAGTTTTTGGCTATTTTACAGAGCTTTTGTAAGGCCTATTGACCATTTATTCGCTGAGTAATATAATAACCATCAGCTTGATGTTTGAAGATTTAGGGATCACCAGATTATTTTTTTCTATTGTGGTAATATTGAGCATCGAACTCCCTCTAGCACCCAAAAATGCCCTTTTCAGCTTCCTTCCGCGCGGCGTCGCGTGTGTCAGTTTCAATGGCAATTCCCAAACAAATAGCTGGGTTTGCTTCTCGTTCAGCGGCTGTCCGCTCCCAGTTATTGCGTCCAACAACTGTGAACAACCTCAGATCATGCGCCATACAGAAGCAACAAGCGCGCGGAGCCAAATCCATGAGTGAGATCAAGAGCCGTATGCGCTTTGGTGTAAGCCATTATTTTCAAGCTATCATACTTTTCTACCTAGAGCTAACTTTTGGTCAATATAGCCTTTCTCATGGCAGGCTGGTGTGCTATGCTTGATCACGCTTGGTGGTCTTATGGTCTACTTTGAGAACGAAAAGAAGCGCATGCATCAAAAGCGTGTGGCAGACGCCAACAAGCAGATCGGTCGGCCTAAGATCGGTGGTCCCTTCGAGCTTCTAGATCAAAACAACAAGCTCTTCTCTAGTGAGGACCTTAAAGGCCACTACTCGCTGATGTACTTTGGCTTCACGCACTGCCCCGATATCTGCCCTGAGGAGCTAGATAAGATGGCAGCGATGTTGAATATCCTAGAGACCAAGACTCCAGGTTCTGTCGTACCTGTGTTCATCACTTGTGATCCGGCACGTGATGGCCCTGCCGAAATGAAGAGCTATCTGGCTGAGTTCCATCCTAAGCTAGTCGGGTTGACTGGCACTTACGAGCAGATCAAGGCTGTCTGCAAGTCTTACCGTGTGTACTTCAGCACACCTAGCAAGGTGCAGCCAGGCGAAGATTATCTTGTCGACCACAGCATCTACTTCTACCTCATGGATCCCGAGGGTGACTTTGTCGAAGCTTTAGGTCGTCAACACTCACCGCAGGCCGCGGCGGAAATCATTCAAGGGCATATCCATGATTGGACTGGCCAAAAGAAGTTCTAAAATAGGTCGTATGTATAAAAACGTTCATCGTGGCTCAGGAGGTGACTCTAGATAGAGAAGGACGGCCTGCCAGTGACTGGCACTGTATCAACACTATGTACAACAGACTTTGTACCATTACACAATTTCAATGAAATCACATTTTCTCCTCTACCATTTCTAGATTTCTATAATCTAATCAAGAGCCCCATGTATATCATCGTGTTCTCCTTATTTTTCAGCGGAGAAATTGGGTTTCACAAAGTGGTCCTAAATGAGAATCCCGGTTGGTGCATAAACCCGTTATCGGCATGATAAGAGGGCCCCATACTACATAACCCATCACAGTCAATATATTAACTCAAGTATCAGCGAATCTGATTAAGACTGTGTTTTCTCCATTGCGACACGACATATATCTCGTTAAATATCGCCATTTCAAACTACGTGATCAACTATCATAAAACACCACAAAGTCAACATGTGGCCAGTATTCACCTCAACAGTCCGCCGTACAGTAACGGCCGCCTCCAAACCGGGACTAGCCCAATGGAGCCTTAACCCGCGCGCCGTCAGTCATCGCCTTGTTCCGGTATATGTCAACAAGGTGCCATTGTCTTCTCGAAGCTTCACTACCAAGAATTCGTTATCTCCTAATAAGCAGCCTGTATTCGCCTTCGCATTCGAGTAAGCTACTACTACCACAGATCACCCCGTAATAAGCTTTTATATATGACAAGCTAAGATTACTGATTGTTTCTCTCCTCATCATTCTTTGTATATGATAGCATCGATGGAGTATTGCTACATGTAGCCGAACCCATCCCAGGTGCTGCTGAGTCACTGCAGTTTCTGAACGACAATAACATCCCGTTCATACTGCTAACAAACGGTGGTGGAAAGCTCGAGTCAGACCGCGTTGCGGACCTTACCAATAAGCTAGGAGTGAAGATATCTACTGAGAACTTCGTTCAATCGCATACACCATTTCGTGAACTAGTTCATAAGGCTGATGGACTGAAAGACAAGACCATTTTGGTTACGGGGTCCGATGCTAACAAGTGCAGACATATCGCCGAGGCGTGAGTAAAAACTATATATGAGAATACTTTGTGCATACTAATTGCTAATATAAATTTCTAGCTATGAGTTCCAGAACGTGGTCACCCCCGCTGATCTCATGGCCGCCAACCCGACCATATTCCCCTTTGAAAGACTAATGAAGGAGGTTTACGACGGCACATGGAGGAAGCTTCCCAAGCCTCTCTACAGCCCTGGCATGCCCGAAGCTGACGCACTTAAGATTGATGCTGTATTTGTATTTAACGATCCCCGTGACTGGTCGGTAGATATACAAATTATCACCGATATCTTACAGTCACACAATGGTATTGTAGGAACTTATGCGCCGACTAATGGCGACCCTTCACTTCCGAACCACGGCTGGCAAGCTCCCGGCTCGCCTCCCATCTACTTCTCTAACCCAGATCTTCTCTGGGCCGCACAGTATCACCAGCCACGATTTGGCCAAGGTGCTTTCCAAGCTTCCCTAGACGGTGTATGGCGCGCCATCACAGGTGGCCATGCGCTTAAGCGCACTGTTATCGGAAAGCCACATCACCTCACATATGCCTATGCAGAAGGTGTGCTTAACCGCCACCGCGCACACCTCACTACCGATGCCGCTACGGCACCCCTGCGCAATGTGTACATGGTCGGAGACAACCCGGAAAGCGATATCCGTGGTGCCAACGAATATAAGAGCAAGGACGGGGCAAAGTGGGCATCTTTACTGGTTCGCACAGGCGTGTGGAGCGAGAGTAGAGGCCCGCCAGCGTATACGCCGACGGCCATTGTTGCAGATGTGCGCGAGGCGGTGAGATGGGCACTGCAGCGTGAAGGTGTGACTGGTCTTTAGATGTGATAGATGTCTCCTGATTCATAATATATACTTCTTTTTCATTTTACATGCAAAACAGATTTGCAACTTTCGCTACTTGACAAAGTAGTAGTTATGCAACAAAACAAGGCACATTCACATTCGGACCTAACAAGAACTAAAATAGAAGTCAATAACAGCGGTGGTATTGGTGGTATTCCCAGATAAATACAACCATGGTGATTTGATATGCAAGAGAAACCAATGGTCAGCTTTATAGTTTTCTCGTTCACTGTTGCAATTACACTAGTAGATATAGCGTGGCATCCCATAAGCATCTCCATTTTCTCCCAATCACATCGGCCCATTCATATGGATATGTACGCTGACCTCTAGTAAGGGGGGGAGAAAACACTCTCGGGCACTACCAACACATCTATAACATTGTTTTTCCTTGTATCTTGCTAGTCTCTTTGCCGCTAATAGAATATATCATATTGCTAAGAATAAAGACCCAACGGCAACATGACGGTCTAGGCCCGGCCGAATAGCATCAGAGCCAGGCGATATAGCCTGACGTCGGTATTGTTGATTTTACGCTGCATATGCGCGAAAGAGGATATTGTCTTTGTTCGGGCGTCGTTGTTCAGGTCACCGCAACGTCCAAGTGTTAGACTCCGTCGGGGCCTCTATTTTTGCTTTTTGCTTTTTTGGTCCCTAGTAGTTCGTTTGAAGAATACCTAGACCACTCCGTGGGGGTCCGTTCTATATTTTACGTCAAGAATATCTTCTCTCAAAGTTGTCTCGGTGGCAGTTTTGGGCAACAGGTCAAATGTACAACCTGCTAGCATGTATTGTAGACTGATTCCATCCAGTACGTTAACGTGTTATTTCTGACTGCAACGTCGGCCAGGGACGGAATAAACTTACTTAAGTAAATGTAGCCCAAGGGACAAAGACGGCTGGGATTCTTTAAGTTACCGTTGCGTTGTCGCTTAAAGCTTGACTTTGGCCGTTTATATGCGCCAAGAAAATTAAAAGTGGTTGGTCACAAGCGTATGAGCGTAACAATCCCAACAAAAAATCGAAGCCATATATAGGGTTATATACCATGATAACCCTAACATACTGACGTCATGGAGACTTTGAGACAGCTGTCCCATGATTTCACTTCTGCCGTCTTTGCCCATTGCGGCAAAGTAGTGCATTAGTAGGCCAATAGGCAAGAGCCGCTTCGTTACCAACGAGAGCGAAAGAGGGAGGAAACTAAGCGACATCTTGCAGTACAGCATTGACGAGGAACTGACGTGAGGGCAACCTAAATTGAGCAGAGATCAAGCTACATAAATGCAACATGCCAGCACCGCAATAGAACACGGTAGATTGTAATCGAAGAAAGTCTCAAAGACGATTGATCCAATGTGCAGCGGCCTGGCTTTCTTTCACATGCAATGTTCTGGCATATTGGCATGGGATGGTTGCAAAACCTAATCGGGCATAATTCAAGATTTCTGTTGGGAAAAAAAAGTTAGTTGACATGCTTTGGTGATTTTTTTTGGCATGTGAAAGAGGGCCATCGCCTACTGCGCATTTCTGCTCAATTGTATAGAAAAAGATAGACAATCTTGTTGATGATCTTAATATCTTAATATATATGAAGGCTGCTTGATAAAGAATGAACTGCTGCATAGCCTCTCGTTATATTCATTCCAGAGCAATTGCCTCCCTTTCGACAGATCACTAACTTGCCGGTGTTTGTTTGCTTTCCCACATGAGCAACTGCCAAAACTAGCACAGTATCGTTCCTTCCCGGTACTAGACTGAGCACTCTATGATAAGGCGTCAGTCAGTTTCAGTTCATTATCGCAGTTCTAGCTTCACATAGTCTCGCTATTTTTTGAGATCATTTTTACTGGTCTTTAAATGCCCCTAGTCGCCTTTGTCCCATCACCTAAAAACTCGGAACGCCCGTTGCTAGCCTGCATTTCTGTTTTGGTTCACCGAGCCAGATAGCATAGAATCGCACAGAATTCTATTATCAGTGGTCACAGAAACTGCCGCTGTCTCTCCAGTAGTAGGCAAAACAACAAGAAAAGCCGTCCACGACGTCGTCGATGCCACCCTATTTCGGACCACACCTCAGGCGTCTTATCGGCTCTCATTTTGAGGCCGCCCTTTTCCGTTTTATTTTCTTCGTTTCGTCACGCACATCGACAATCAACAAATAGCATTCTGCAGCCTGCCATACAAAAAGTCGCCAGCAAGCCCTTGATTCGGCTTCTGTTCCATATCAGAATTACTCTCCCCTATCTGGGTTTTATATTTACATATATCTTTGCAGCGGATGTTGGCGTCCATCTCCTGTGGCTGACTCGAACAGGCATTGATAATAACACGAGGTGTAACCTGGGAAGTTGTACGCTAGTCGTTTTCAATTCTCTACTCAAGAACCCCCACGTCACGCGACACCTGTTGCTGTTGTCTCTGTTTGACATTCTCCCTTTGGCCTGCCAGTAGTCATAGATAGCCGTTAGCCAAACCAGACGCTGCTGCTCTTTGCACTGCTTTTTTTCTGCTGATACAATACCATAGTCGAATTCCTTACTCATCCACTCCTTCCGGCCGACTACCAGTACACATCTCCAGCACCCAGTTTATGCTCACACCCACTCATCCATCCATCCATCCATTCGTCTTTATTATTCTAGATCTCTTCTTTTGTTCTTCTGCAATTACGGCAACTTGCATTCATTGTGCTACAGCCATGGACCCCGTTGATACCCATCCGCGTCCTGTGAGTGGCTCACAAATCGGCCCTAGCAACGCTGTTGTTAGTGGAAATACCAACTCGCAAGCCTCCGATAAGCCAAGCAAAGGTAAGCCAGCCTAGCAACTGACCCTCGTCCTTTCTCGCTTCGTTTGTCTCTTATCTATGTCACACTACATACAATTCAACACCACCCACCACCCATAAACAATCATTCGCCGCATTTCAGCTTGCTGGATCTGCGTCAATCTCTCCTCTGCAGTACATTGCAACTGGTCTGATTTACACGCCCACCATCTTTCCCTGTGCCTGGTTTTTTGCTCGGCTCTCTGCATCATGATAGTAGTAGTCCTTTGTTCTAGAGTCGTAGTGCCATTATCATTGGATTAGTCTTCTCTAGTAGCAATGGCATCCTTAGTCTAAAGACCTCCTGCCCCAGATCCGCCGGCCTGGTTAACTCCCATTCCTCCCCCAGACATTGGGACCTTGTTTCCCCAGTCCGGCCCAAGTTGAGCTTGTTCAGGGGGGGTAGAATAAACAAGGCCACCAAAATGGGGGGCTTACAAAAACCACCGGGATTTGTACTCAGGAAGGGGGGTGTGGTGTCGCTCCGGAACAGCACTATCCATCGCCTTGTGTTAGCACCAAAGCCGTCATTTATTGGCCACCCTTTCATTGGTCAGTCATTCTTTATTTAGGTCTATTTTTTTTGTCTGGCAGCCTAAACTACTCTCGTGCTTTCATCTACTGTGAGATGATCAGGATTACTATTTAGACCTTAGCTTCTCCCCCTCTCGCTTGCCTTTTATCTTCTTATCATCCAATAATCACTGGCTTCTGATAGATAGAGATAACTATCACTACTAAGACACAAAATACCATAGAATTGACCTTCTACTAACCACATCATCCCTTTTCTGTTTACTCTTTCCACAGCCGTTCAGATTGCAGACCCTGAAACCTTTCAATTTGCTGAAGCCGAGTCTTGGCCTAAAGAGGAATCCACTTCAAAGAAACAGTTTAGAGCTGGTCTTGGTGATCGTCGTCTTAGCGGAAGAATGCCGTCTGTTGCCTCTCTTTCCCTTTCATCTCCAGGACCCGGCTCCACCGTCCTGGATTCGCCTATCTCGGCGTACACCATGGGCGTCGGCTCCAGCCAGGGTCTCGACGATGCTACGGTAGCTGCCGTTGCCGCCGCTGCTGCTTCTGTAGTCAACGGTCCTAACGGCCATGTTGCCCTCTCCAGCCATGGCGCCAAGACCCCCCAGAATCCTCACCGACATCGTGTGCCTAAGGCAACCGAGCGGCTTCTTGCTCAGGTTGCCGAGTGGCTAGAACATGAGAAAGCTAAAGCTGAACGCCGCAAGACTCATGCTAAAGTCCCCCGTCGTCGTTCTCCACGCAGCAGTAACAATGATCTCTCATGTGCTCCTATCGAGCTTCCCGCCCCAGCACTGTCCAACGAAACCGCCATTTCTCGACCCCGATCTAGCTCTGTGGATTCCCAAGCCAGTGACGATGTTTCTCTGGATCGCCTGCAGCGCATCATTGAAGACAACGTATCAGCCCTTGGCCTTGCACAGGTTCCCGCTTTCACTCCTCGTCTAGGTCGCCGCCCATCACGCCGTAAGGTCTTGGTGCGTACCAACTCTTCCGATACTGAATTTGTAGATGGTGATGTCATTGTTCCCTCTTGTGATGGTGTACTCGATGTCAGCAAGACCTTAGCTTATTCTGGAGGTGAAGCTTCAGCTACTGGTGTCAGTACTGAGGGTGTTTCTTCCAAGCACAAGGAAAAGGAGCGGCTAGCGTGGATTAGCTTCAAGAACGAAATCATCCGTCTCACACATACTTTGAAGCTCAAAGGCTGGCGTCGTGTCCCGCTAGATAGCGGTGATAAGATATCCGTCGAGCGTATTAGTGGTGCCCTAACCAATGCTGTATACATGGTCTCTCCGCCTGCCGAGCTTCCACCTACCTCTGACGCCTCTACAGCCGACCTAACTGTACGCAAATCCCCACCGAAGCTACTTCTTCGTGTCTATGGTCCTCAAGCTCTAATCGACCGTGAAACTGAACTTGCTGTTTACGTCGTCTTGCGCGCAAGAAGATCGGACCTCGTCTTCTTGGAACATTCCAGAACGGTCGATTCGAGGAGTTCTTAAACGCCAATCCACTTCGTCCTCAGAGCCTACGCGAGCCAGTCACATCTCAACAGATTGCTAAGCGTATGCGTGAACTACACGAAGGTATCGACCTTCTTCCCGCAGAACGTCTAAGTGGCCCCGCAGTTTTCAACAACTGGGATAAGTGGCAGGATTCGGTAGAAAAGCTCATCGTCGCACTTGATCAGCGTTACGAACTTGTACGAGACAGGGGGGGAAACTGAAAAACTCTCGCCTGCCGATAACTGGATGAAGCATGGCTATGTGTGTGGTGTTGAATGGCCCAAGTTCCGTGACATGGTCCGCAAACACCGCGAGTATGTAGAAAAAGTGTATGGATCCAAACAAGCACTTCAAGAGTCGCTGGTTTTCTGCCATAACGATGTAAGTTATCATAAGCTATCATCCACTCACTTTTCAGTATATAAGGCTAACATCTAAAAAGACGCAATATGGAAACATTCTACGTATCGAGACAGACAACCAAAAGTCACCACTTCTCCAGCCAGCAAACAAGCACAAGCAACTAGTCGTTATCGACTTTGAATATGCTGCTGCAAACGTTCCCGGCTTGGATATCGCCAACCACTTCACCGAGTGGACTTACAACTATCATGATAGCTCTGCACCTCACAAATGCACCACAACTGCCTACCCCAACCGTGAGAAGCAAACGCGCTTCATCCGAGCTTATATCGAGCATAGCCCCGAGTTCCCGCGCAGTGGTACTACACCACGCATGACACCACTCGACTCGTTAACCAATACCCCTCATCTAGCTCCCATGTCATCATCAGCTTCTATTGTTGATTTCATGCTTGATGCTCGTTCAAGCCTACCTACGCCTTTGACCTCGGCATCAAAGGAGGATCTCTCTCTTGTGCCACGTGATGAAGAATCGGACAAGCGCGTTAAAGAGCTCGCGGATGAGACTCTTTTGTGGCGCGCAAGCAACAGCGCCCAGTGGGTTGCGTGGGGCATCGTCCAAGCCAAAGTTGAAACTGCAGCTGAGGAAAACGACGAGAAGAAGTCGGACAATGGGGAGGAAGGTGGGGAAGATGAACAGTTTGATTACCTTGGGTACGCACAGGACAGAGCGATGTTCTTCTGGGGAGACTGCGTGGTTCTGGGGCTAGTCAAGAAGGAGGAACTTCCCGAGAGTCTACGTAAGCGTATAAAGGTAGTACCTTACTAAATATCATGTAGACTAGTTGTGTATAAGTTTGTAAGCACATGAATATGCATCATTTCAACATATAAAGCAAGAAAGATATACAACCAAGATAAATAAAGCATTATGGATTAGTAGTCATAGTAGCAACACATTTCTTGTAAAGACCACGGATACGACTTCTTGGTCCTTTCTAGGCTTGCCTAGGACTCGAGTCTGCTCCAGCGGCTTGATGCCATTGCTGTAGGCAAACTCTTTCGCGAAGTTGGGGACTTCGGACTTCGGGACTC
>RHLR01000744.1:0-14233 GCA_009806335.1 Davidsoniella australis
CGGCGGCGTTCAGGCCGGCGCGCTGAGCAGAGCCCTTGGCGTAAGTGTGCTAAAGTTACAGAAAGGCAAGTTAGGCTCTAGATATATTCAAGCATAAGGAATGAGGGCGAATCAAGAGAGATGAATGGCTTACGTTGGGCTCGTTGTTGACGGTGGGAGTCTGGAAAGCAGCGAAAGTGGCATATGAAGCTCTGGAGCGGCAGGCAGCAGAGGAAGCACGCATGCTGAGACGAGCAAGGCCATCAGGGAGGCGCGGAGCGCGAAGCGAACGATGTCATTGTAGAAGCAGACGATGTGATGATAGAGACGATGCGAATGAAACGAGTCTGAAGAAGAAGGTTGAAGAAAAGAAATACTCTGACTTGGATTAAAGGGAAAGAAAAAGAAAACAACTGATAAAGCTTTTGTCGGGCTACTAGGACAAAAATGTAAGAACCAAACCCTTTTTCCGTTTTCTTTCTTTTTTTACTGCAGCCGCCAAATGTGTATCAAGTCATTACGTCGCACTCCAGATCCAAATGCCGCTTCAAAGCTGTGCTGTTTATTGCGTCTCCAACTCTCCGGGATCGCATTATTTACGAGTAGAGTGTACAGCAAGCCAATTAAGGCCGCTGGATAGCGAATGACAGCCTTCTAGCCGCAGCTGAAATAGCTCTTGCCTTGGCTTGGTGCGCCAAAGATATGATGGAATCAAGTGAAGCCGTAGTTACTACATCGCGTCTAGGACGGCTTATCGCGGCCTAAGCGATCGATCCTAGCCAGAGCCTAGTTCGCGATCTTATATAAGCTATGGTTGCTTTGTATGGCGGGGCCTTGTTTTTATTACTGCTTTTGGCCCAAGACTAGGAAGACGATCTTGTCCCCACCGAACAAACTTCCAGTACAAGCCGACGCCTACTTTTGCTCGTCCGGGAATTCGCCAGTACTGAATGGTGGCGCTCGGCTTTATTCTGCGATCATTTCTGTATAAAGGCGCTCAGCGAGATCGGATTTTCATGGTATTTACATACCGGGATATCGCGGCCTTGTCTCTGGTGGCATCGTAGGCCATCAAGTTCGACTATATCCATATATAATGGCATTCACGTGTCACGAGCAAATAGGCATACATAAGGCCAAGATTTAATCAGTACGAGATTAGAAATTAGATAAGAAAAAAAAACACAATATTTACACAAGATCCCCGCTCCGTCGTTTGTAAATCCCAAGGTATCATCATGATCTAGAAGTATCGTGCATCCTAAATAGTAGAGAGAAAAAGGAAAGAAAAAAAAGAGACCTATCTGAACCGTGTAATATCCCACAAGGATCATAGAACGAAAAACACAAATAAAAAACAAAAAAATACTCCAATAAAATGCCGTCGCCCGGCAAAAAAAATCCTTTCTTTGCGTGCCGAAGCATCCTACTCCAGCATCACCAAAACGGGAAGGAACACACCGGGAGTCCACTTTTGCGCCAGATCACATGACAAGGCCGAATGACCTCAGGCTCTCTAGTTGTATTTTGCACAAAACCTCCATGTGATTGATTACTTTCCATCGCTCGTATCACTAGTGTGTCTACCGTGCGGATGGCCAAGAGTATGGAATGGCTCTGATGACGGGAATGCTGTATCAAATGTGTTTGATACGTCGCCCGCGTACTCGAGTATCGGAATCGTGATACCGTAAGAGCATGTTTGGCCTTGTTTGTCGGTTTGCTCTTTCTCGACGCGAATCATGACATCTAGACCGCCGTCATAGCCGTTTCCGTGTGTCGTATCATCGGCGGCCTTATGCTGCGTTCCAGCGGCCAGTTCGTCTGCACACATGGGCCCGCGGCCATCAACGCCCTCGAATTGCGTGCCCTCGGAGCTGCCCGGCGTGGTAGCGGTGTACTGCTGGCCTCCTATAGATCCATTGCGGTATGGCGAGTTCTCACTGATGATGCAGAAGTTGCGGCTGGGCATCGTGCAGTGGTTGCTCTTGGATGTGCGTGCCGTCGACCCGGGGTCTTTGTCGAACAAGTCCAGCATGGTTTCGTCGGTCTCTGGGTTGAGATGGTGAATTTTGTTGCGCTTCGCCAGTAGATTTGCCACGGCCTGTGGTGGGGGTTTGTTCACAATGGCAGATGATACGATGTTCTGCATGAAGCGGTGATCGCGCTCAACTGGGATCTGCAGGCTAGGGTTCGAATAGAAGCGCCCCATTGCTGCTAGATGCACGTCGCCACCAAGTAGTGTGACGCGAATGGAGAACTCAGCTGCGATAGCCTGAAGACGCTCCATCATAGCGCGACGCTCTAGCTTGTGGGTTTTTGCAGTATAGTGGTCATCGAGATCATCAAGGAGATCAATGTTGCCGTCGAACTGGTTGAACACACTACCACCAACGCCGAAACGGCGGTTTAAGAGCTTGACTGGCGCAATCACAGGACTGCGGAAGATGTTTTCCAGCCATGTCAGACGGGGATAAGCCACTGGAATTCCCAGCAGGAAAAGCAAGTGCTTGATAGGTACGCCGTTGGATCGTGCTTGGCTGAGTTGCTGCCTCAAGTTGTTGAAAAGCAAGTCATAACTTTCGGGGTAGTTAACTTGATGCCTTGTCCGCTATATTTGATATTGTGTTAGTGTCATGTGCTACTAGCCGTCGCTGGTATGTGTTGTCTGCTACTAACCTCTGTGCGGGCATCAAGACCCATGATGGCCATTCTAGGGCCTAACAATGTGTATATGTGGTGCCCGAACTCGGTGATATACGGCTGCATAGCTGTTAGTTTCTATCCTCCATCTCGAAGCCGGATATAGCGATAAACTCACGCCTATCTTTGCGCCCTGGATATAAATCTTGGGCAGTTCCACTGGAGGCGCCACATATGCACCATCTACTTGGATCTCGGGATCACTTTTCTCGCTACTATATGAATGACGCGGTGGGGGTAGATGGTGCTGGAATAACATGTAGTACTTGTATGCACAACCACCGATTCCACGGAACATGTCACAGCGCATGAAACTGTCTATATATGAGCCGTAACCGTCGATGATATCGTGGTCGTCCCAAATGTTTAGCTGTGGAATTCGGCTATTGGCGAACGCAAATTCCGGCTTTGTGTACCATTGGATGTAGTTTTCCAGGTAATAGTTGTCGCATTCGGAGCGAAACTCTTCTGAAAAGTCGTGCTCGCGGCGCTTGCGAGGGCTCGATATATCTGTCCAGTTTCGAAGTGGCCCATCTATGCGAATGCTGTCGTTGTAGATTTGATCACCACCTCCGACCCTGATACACCATTACGCGCTTGGTCAGCCATGTGATACTAGAAACGGCAGTATACATCTCGGTTCGGTACTTACATGACATGTATCGGTGACTGTTGATGCCTGCGCTCAACATCATTCCACAGCGCAATGCCGCTCCAGGCTTCTTCGTCGGTACCTATACTAAAGCCGTTGCACGAATAGAACATGGTTCTCATGCACTCTGATGCCGCGGGCACAAAGAATGAACGCGGCGATAGTGAGCTTTCGCCTACAGCATGCACGCTAGGGATTGTATATCTCCATTCGACCTCGTAATCGAGGAGCGGTACAGCAATGCTAAACTGCCAAAACGTACCCCGCCAGTCCGAATACAGACAGGCGCCGGCAAACTCCATGCCTTTGGATATGACATCCGTCGATTGCCCAGCGCCAGTTAAAACTAGTCGTGGAGCGTCTCCGGGGTTAGGGCCGCCGCCGCAGGTCACTATGAGGACGCTACCTAGCCAGCGGCCGTGTTCCATGCCGCGGTAGTTGAGTAACGGACCACACCGGATCTGCGTCGGGTCTTTCGGTATATCTGGCATCGCTTCGGCGGGTATTTCGATCGGCGTGTGGCTAGTTGTTGTGCCGGCGCGTGCGCGTCCTTTGACGCTATTTGTTGTACCATCGGGAGCATCAGTACTAGTAGTTGCGGTTTCCGAAGCCGATGGCGGCTCGATGCGGCTAGCGTTTAGGAAAGCGGCGAGGTCGTTGGTGCTTCGTGGAGCAGATAGTTCACGCGGGACAGCATGGCGCGCATACGAACTAGATTCTTGGTGGCGCCAGCGCGTGGCAGATGCGTGGGGGCCATTGGCGGTTTGGTGGCTGTTGTGTGAGTTGTGTGGAAAGACGCCAAGGTGGTGATGATTTCCGTTTTGCGGGGGGACGTCGTCGTCGCTGCTATCGGCTGGGACGCCAGATGTGGCCGGTCTTTGTGGTTGAGAGGCCATTTCTGGAGAGGCCTGGATTTTGCTTGGGCTTGTTCAGGTGTTCAGGTGTCCAGGCAAACAAAAATCACAAGCAAAGCGTAAGCAAGCACCTGTCAAAAGATGAAGAGATGTTCTTTTGATCTTCCTGCTATTCTTTTTTTCTTCCTCTCTCTTATACTAGGAGAGTAATGATACGCCCGTCTATCTACCGCGCTCCAGCTTCTTTTCTCATATAATTCCGGTCTGAACACGCCAATCTGCCTCTTCGTGCGTGCAGTTCTGGTCGATCAAATAATAGCACAATGGCCCAGGAATGTATAGTGTCTTCGATGCCGGGATCGTCGCTGGTTACTTCAACAACAACTCACCTAAACAAAAGACCAGCGCGGAAAATAGAGAAAAGACCGGCAGAGTAGTACACGGCAGGGGAAAGTCTCTTTTCGCACCGCAAAAGACACACACACACTCACTCACTCCTAGAATCTCTCTTTGGCGAGAAGAATATGCGCCCTGGCTTCAAGTAGCTTCAAGTACAAGCAAGAACGATAACGGTAACTATCTGATGTATGTAGCAAGAAAGAAAGGAAAAGAAAGAAGAATGAACTAGACTTATCAACACGAAAAAAAAGAAGCTTGGACTTTCCAAAGAAGGCCTCGAGAATAAACTGCACAGACGATGCGAAGCAAGGTATTCAAGATACAGACAGGTAGATACTAGATACTTCAGAGCGCATCATGATGGATTAGCGCCTCATAAGTACCGGTACAACTTAGTAGCACTAATACGCCCTAAGCACGGTGTATACTATGCCCATGCTCATACTAGAGCCGTGTGAATTGTCAAAATTGGCGAGCCTAAGCAAGTATCCCCTACAAACGTCGTCAACAAGTAAAAGCTTTAGTTAAGAAGCTTGGCGCCAGCTCCTTCGCGCATTTCTTCTTCTATACTAATGTAAGCTAATGTTTCTACAGGCAGGCTAGTTGCGAGCTTCATAGCAAAGGTTCTTCCTAGGCCACTAGGAATACATCGATTGCTCACCTAATCTGGAGCTGAAAAGGTAAAGGACATGAATGATGAGCTGGCAACTGAACCCACGGTTTTTTTTCTTCCGCTATACCTTCCATCTTCTTATCTTCTAATGCCTACATGATGTTTCGTGGCGTTTCGTTTCATCTCGTCCCACGGTTGTTAGTAGAGTAGAAATAAAATAAAAAGCACAGCAAGTGTCAATCTCTTTTCCTCATAAAAATCGACCAGGTCCACGGCATCCTGATACAGTATTATGCAGCCCGTGAGGTCTGTGCGGACCACTGGAACTCTTCCTACAGGGCAAGGCTAGTTGGCTGGGCGTAGCAAGCTGGTTGGCAGGATCGCGATGTCAAAGTGAAGGAAACAGACACACCAATAGCACAACAACATCAAGGTGTTAGAGATTGATTTGCAACCGTGTCTGAGAGCACCCAAAGCCAGAGTTGGTTTGTCTTAGCCGATGTATGAAAATAGGTGGCAGAGTAGCAAGAGCGGCATCTGAGCCGTACGAAAATAAAATGAGCAACCAACGTTACCATACTTTGTTGTATATATTACAACTATGTACCCTTATATCGACCGGGCGCTATCTACATATCTTACTAGCTAGTTAAGCTCGGTGGTTTCCGCTGTCGTACTACGTGTGCTTCGGCTATGCAGACGCACATACACGATACATTGCATACCTATTCCGCGTCAAGACTATTAGCCTATGTTGTCCAGGTAATCAAAATTAGCATCACCAACTATTCCCATCCATCTTCAAACATTTTTTTCTTTCACTGCCACCATCGTGGCCTCAGTTCAACGAATTTCAGTCTTGAAAATCTGATCACCGTTTTATAATCAGAAATTATAACGGCCTCCAGCCCCATCAATATCAAGCTACTCTAGTCGCGGATCATCTCGCTTATCTTTATCAGCTCCATATTCTCATATTGTTGAGCTTTGCAGGATGAAGAAGAAATCCCTTGGCTAGCTGACTTGTCAATGATGGCAGCGGGTTATCCTAGCACAAAATGTGAAATTCATTAACTACTACACTACAGTGGCATATCATTCATATCATGTAATTTAATGCATCTGTAATTATTCTTGCCAATGAAAAAATACTTACTTTGCTTGTCTTATCAGAGACTATGGGTTGGTCAAGTTGTGTTAACCCTTATTAATAACCCTACGATGTCGAATCTTAAAATAAGGAAGCATGTGTTAATCCTACTTCATCAATATAAGAAGATATTTAAAAATGAATCGTTAAACTAATTTCAAAGCAGTGTAGTGCAGATATGTAGTAATGCAGTAACTACATTCATCGGCAGAGAATACTCCTATACAATTCATACATAGAGATCAATGAAGGGGTTACCAAATGCCGTGTGATATGCATACTCATAAAAGTCTAGCCCTTTGCATGATATTGTGACTTAAATGTCCCCAAAGCAAAGCAAGTGAATTGACTATCATTTCGTGTTATTGTAGCAACATAGTCGTGAATATGACTGACTATAAGTATGATGGTAGACCTACCACTGAGTGTGCAGTTCACATACTTCACAACTTACAATTTACAACTTACATGTTTCATTACATTATACTTTACTGGTCAAACAATCAAGCAATACTCGATATGTCTCTGATATATATGTCAATAATCATGGGTGTCAGCCTTGCCGCCTTTTCTCAAGCTACTAGCCCACCAAGCAGTACAGACCATGGCTTTGCTAGGTCATGCCTGTGGCAAGACGTGCAGCTTCGAAATGGAGATGAGATTGGCACGTTCTGCAATAACAATAACCGGGCTTACTACGACTACGATTATAGTAGGCAAGTAATTTATTTTCTCGACGAGGATAAACCATTAACCGATGTACAACTATACAATATACTAATGACATAATGATATAGGCTGCAACTACGGAACTGCTACGCAAATGATGAAGGACGTCTTGTGCCGACATACCAGTAAGTAGTTTTTCTTTGGCTAATATAAAACTATGATGTGATGTGTATAAAGTGGTTTCTGTACTAATATAAACTAGAGGCATGTTCACTAATTCTTGCTACGACTGCGAGGTTGTGAGCAGCACTTTATACAAGACTGACATCTTGACGTGCACTTGCGTTTCTTCTGACGGAAATAGATACCGTACATCTACTGATCTAAGTAAGATGCTGCTCACGGGTGATTCCATTGTCAATAAAGCATACTAACAAGTCGCTGTAATAGATGATCTCATTTATAACGACAATGGCTGTTTATCGTGCTACGATATTCACGGAACGTTGGAACGGGACTCTCCGGAGTCGGGCCAGAATTAGAATAGGGTAGTAAAGAATATCAAGGGAGAGACAGATATGTATATACTTTGAATAGGGTTTATCTTCCCTAGAGAAAATAAATTAGAATTGTGATAGATGAACCACGTTGTACTTCTGTCGCGATGAAAGGGCCGACATTCTATATACGATATGACGTGTAATATTTACAACATAGTCTAGTATTTTGAGAGTATTGTCTGTAGCTGGTATGTAATAGGCATGTTTAGGAATGATTAATCACAGTCAAAGTCGACACTAACGGCAATATTGGGACTGATAAAACTAGGAAATTGAGAATTTTACAGTATCAACCGGAATTACAAGATATATAACTGTCACGGACGTAAAACAGTCGAATGGAGAGACTGGAAGAATACTAATATCTTCTACTTTTGGGATTCCTTACGAGCTTAAGTGCTCATTCATCCATAGGACATCGTGTGTCATAGAAGTATCAACTGAAGGTCTTGAATTTGTACTCAAAACATATAGCTAATGATAGTTCTACAATTAGCTGGGCTGCTATTGAGAATATTGAACATTGGTGCACACTGAAGCATTGACAAGGCTAATATATATGCCGATGCCGATATTGCTAACTATTCTACAAAAACCATAAAGCATGCCAACAATTATCTATTACTCACACATAAAGAGGGCAAAAAATTCCACAACCTCGACTTTCAAATAAATCGTCGATCTTAACTATTGAGCTGCATATTATCAATGCCAGCACGTCACTATCGTGAATAAGCCTGGTAACCATTGAGAGTAGTGTAGATAAACCCATTCTTGATCGTTCATGACGTTTAAGATTGCTAATATCGAAGTCTCTTGTAGTGTTCGACTGAATGTTTACCCAAATATAGAGTCCTTCGATTCTTGCTTGTATCACCAACACTATCATGTATTATAAATTACCCGGGATGGTGATATCGAGAACATCAGGGAACATAGACTATCACGATTTTAGAACAAAAATCAAAACGCACTATCCAACTCAGCTTCCATGCGTGGTCACCGCTAAATCGCCAAGAAGAAGGTGAAGATGTAGATAGAATTCTACTATTACGAAATTTACGACTGCGTCTCGGGTGATTGTAGTCTTGAGTAACGGAAAACAACAGCTTGACGTCGGCAGCCTGAACGACGAATGCCACTGTTGAGGCTTGTGATATATAAGGGGCTAGCAATCTTCTTACCTGAATAGAATCAATGTTTTCAACGATGGCTTTAAATTTGGTAAAGTCCGGCTAGTGCGTTTGCGAGTTCTCTGTCTTAGGACAGTGTTTAAGTCTTGGAAGCCTTAGTCACCAATAGAGTGGCCACCAATTGTCTATGCTTTACGATTCAACACACGAAGAGACCATATTGAGTTCAAGAATGGAGTCTAGCATAGCTGTCCTATTCGTATGCGTGATACCGGATGTGCTAAACGTATAGTTCTACCATCAACTCAAAATATCAATCATAATCTTGCATTCGAATACAGGAAATGAAGTGGCCAGCCGCTGCTTCTAACTAACTATATTCTCTAGTATGTAGCCATTATAGACTATCTATTGGAGAAAACCGCTCACGTATTAGAGCACTAGCGATATGGGATATATCACTTATGAATTTGTTGAAGCCATTAAGCACGAACTGAAGGTACATAGGTGCCAGCCCAGTAGCTGTGATACGATTGGATCCGACATTTCCACCATTTTCAGGAACTCATTACGTAACAAGGCAGTTAGAGGTCTGGTTGGATGAGGCACGCTCAAGTGGTTCTGAGGAATAGTATAGTTTACGGAAGAGGGCCCTGAGCTTTGTTCACGATGGTCATATGCCGAAATACTTTATATAGACTGATATGTATTATAAGGACAGACTAGAGATTTGCTAGTTTAGAACGAACTCACATGCCGTAGGACAATGAACCGCTTCTTTATGGCTATGAAATAGAAACAAAACTATTATCTCGAAAAGGATATATCGTGGAGATAGGCGGTTTTCAACCTTATAACCGAAAGAATCTAGAGACCAATGACTTTCCTAACCCTCACTGGTCTATGAAGCAGGATATCCAAGCTAATCACAATTGTAAGTTACTTTGTAACAAAAGACGAAAGACACCCTAGGCATAGAAGGACGAAATTGTCACTATAGAGCGATTTCCTCAAGTATGGGCGTTAATAGTTTCTATTTTGTAGAGTCGGATGTCTTGAAAGCTTTATAGCATCGTATACTATTGAGCTATATTTCACGGACTTTACTACTCTAACTAACCGCTGGTGACTTTATCTTAATCACGCCATGCTCTTGACAGGCGTTCTCGTATCAATGCTTACTTGACTGTCTGCATGTGACCACGAAGTAGTGTAGCAGGTAGCAGGACAAACTATCTATATGAAGATATGTATGTACATGCATGCATGAACTCACTGACCGACAAACTCACCGTAGTCAAGCACACATCACACACCCTATACCTGTCGATGATGGTAGTGATTGTGACTGCAACGCTGATATGACGGGAAGTCATAGGCAAGGTTCATGCACCCCTCACCCTCCCTTGAATAACGTCTAGGTTTCCGGGAAAAGGGCTCAGATGACACGGTCAGGCTGTAAGCTAAGAAGCAAGAAACACGAGGAAAATGTAGAAAATCCATCATGACTTCGTTGAGGTGCAATGTATATACCGGGGGTGAAAATTATGTATGGTAATATGGCTAACAATATGTATACAGATATTAACCCTCTCAATACTGTGTCATGGTCTGTCTGGACTTAAGAGTTTGTTGGGCTACAACAGCAAGTCAGACAAACCCGAGAAAAAAGCCATCAACCCTTGATCAGCACTGGAAAATAGATAATTATTGTCTTCTTTACTTAGTTTCTACACTTGCATATCCAACAGCCGTATCTCTTTTCCGACTCACAAAAGAGTAGCAGAGGCTAGGCAAACAAGTGCAGATTCGGGATGTTCTACTACCATGTCAAAATAACAAAAGAATGGGGGCCATGTCATGGGAATAAGCACCTTGCGGATATCAATCGGGTTCTTCTTTGTCGGACTATCTGTATTACCTGATCCCATGCCTAGTCAAACAAACAGGCGGGTATATCTAAATGTATCTGTATGATGTTATGGAGTGGATAGAGCACATTAGAGGCCTTATGTAAACTACTAAGTCGTTGGGGTATCATTACGGCCAGACTAAACAAAGTTGTAGATTAATCGAAGGAAAAGGTGTGTGTGTTTGTCTCCTGCGGGCCTCTAACTGTATTATTAATCATTTGGCAATAAGAAGAAAACATAACTACGTACATAGTTACGCCCTTTTCCCTGATATTTCATTGTTGTATTTAATTTTTTGCCTGTCAGGCCTCTTTATTATCATGCTATGCACAGACAAAGCACAGACATTTAGCTGGATCAACTACTTTATTACTAACGGCCTTGGCCTAGGAATGAACTAAGGCAGGAGAGGAAATTATTGGATATGGTAGTGATATAAGAGTTACTCGGTTTTCTAGAGGTGGGGAGTTAGCTAAGGACTATAATACAAAATGTATGTATTCATGATTCACTTAGGCACAAAATGATCTATAACCTGATAACCTAATGGAGTAAACACTAAGCGGGCTAGTTTTGATTTTTTTTCTATTTATTAGTTAGTCAACATATAATATAATTCACTAGTTATGTTTTATTTAGCAAGTTTATAATATACAATTTCCAAGGCATTAACATGCCCAACTCATTAGTAACCTTTTATAAGTGCCGGATATCCGAATGATACCCACCTATATTTTCTGGGCACTCTCTTGTCCATAAGCTATATTAGTACAAGTTATCCTTGTCTCCTCCCATACAATGTATGGATACGGGAGTGAGATGCTACCTGGCTATAGTATGCTCATCTAGCCGCCTACAAACAAGCTCGTGTTCGATAATGATCATTAGTTTAGTATGGATTCGATCTCCCGAACGAGAGAATCAACGGTAAACTCTGATAGTGTACATACTCGAAACTACCGGTGTGAAGGCGGTATAATGACCTGTTAGATGTCTACTTTCCTAGAACTAACGAATAGTCTTCTTAGCCGGGTCTTCGATGCGAACTATGCTTGGTTAGTCAGCTGAGGAGATTCAGTGTCTTTAATGTAGATTTTTTTTTCTCTGTCAATGTCTGTGATCCCCATTCCTTCAGATGTCTTGTCGTTCGCAGCTCCTTCAGAAAACTTCTCTTTCCATCTTGTTCCTCGAAAGGTTATCTACCGCCATAATATGGAGTTTTTAGGATCTGAAAGTTGAAGGCATGCAAGGTTCGCTATAAATCAGCTCATCGATTACGGTCTGGCCACACCTAAACGGAGTCCGTAGGAAGCAAAGCTTGCCTGTCTTTTCTCATCATCCCACCCAAGCTTATCAACTGTCAGCCATATGTTTAATAAGTCTTGGCTTGCTCTATTTTTTTCACATCTTTATAATGCTCATCGAGCCTCGCATATCAAGGAAACTCTAAAGTAGACCACGCTACCGGCTCCCAAATGATCCCTTAGGCAGGTTAAAAGGGAGGGGCATTGAAAACGAGCAGGAAAGACTATAAATCAGAACGAAGTTAATCCTTGTGGGCAAAAAAGCAACTGTAAGCGACCAACCAGTCGGGTCACTTGAGTTCATGTTGTGTCTATCTGTCGACTTCTTTTTATTTAATTTTTCATATCAAGAGTATGCTGACATTGCATGTACAGTATCGCTGGTAGAAAGGTTCGGAGTTATCCTAACTGCGATTAAAAAACAACCTCGATTTCAGTGCCTCAGCCGACTCAAAATCCGCCCGTCACTCCCCAATTTATCTCCATTTTGATATTTTTTATCTCTCTTCCCTTGTCTTCCCCCTCGATGATCTTCTATAATAGGCCATTCGTATTCACCAAGCCGTCATAGTCAGGATAGTTTATAGTATAATTTAGCTACTTGTGCACGTACCCCCCTCTCGTTCCCCTCCCGCTAGTAGCAGAAGCCAGCGAAGTAAGTAACGAGAAGCAAACATTTGAAGCTACAGTAGGATGCAGATAGTTATTGATAGTAGCAATAGCAAGCAGTACGACACTGCTGACAGACCGGCCCTAGAGCCTGATAAACAAAGCTCGATGTATAGTATATTTGTAAGGTGTGTTAATGAGGCTTCTCTAAAATATCATGCTAGACCCTCCCACGTTATTCTTAGCCGCCTACACCTACAAAACAGCTGTAATTCTATACTGTCACTTCGGGATCAAAGCACATGTCATTCCATGGGGCTGCAGTCTGTTTTTACGTTTTGTTGTAACGCCGCTACTGCTATGCATGACTGTGTTACTACCAGAGAATAGTCAGCTATGCTGTCTTCAGATTATTGCGCTATGTCTTCTCCTTCTCCTCATTAATTGTTACAGGCAGTAGTACTAATGTAACTACTACTTGCGTGGCGGGCTGGATTTTTTCATCCGCTGAAAAAAAAAAAAAAGTACTACAAGAGGGTAGGGATAGCCAAGACATTAAAATGAAACGACATATTGGACTAACAGATGGTACCCTCGAAGTGGCTATTCGTTGCATCGTCAAATATACATCGTACGTAAGGCTTCTGATATTACCCGTAGATATGGCCTCTCCATTCAAGGTATTCATGTAAAGGGGGGGGGGGTTATTGCCAATGTATAACAATGGCTAAATCAATATTCCAAGTATCAAATCAAGCTCAGGCCTATGTCAGAGCTCATTATTAAGGGAAGCTAGTATATGCAGATAGAAAAGCCAGGAAAGCTATGTAAACCGGTGTGTATATTTTATTGTATTAGAATTAATAACAGGACATATTATTACCGTCGCGCTGTCGGTATCGTAATGCCGCTCCGGGCGAAATTATATGTTGTTTGGAACAATTACGATTGACTATGGAACATAAGAACATACTAAAAGTATAACGTACTAGTTTTCAATAAACGTATGCTATCTCAAAGAATTGCGATCATATCGAATGATCAAATACACTTTTGTCATACATGTATGATGCGCTGTAGTTACGAAGGTGCATATTAGGCTGTACTGTTATACCATTGAATAGCATGAGAGCGCCATTGTATTACCACACAGGAACACCCAATGTGCCCATTTCTTGATATACTGATTTGACCTCTTTACACAGCATACATGTCACGGGCCAGCCATGAACCAATAACGCGGATAAAAAAAACACAACGCAAATCCATGTCGAGTTTTCCTATACAGTCTTTGTGTAATATTGTGATAGTGGCGATATGTTGACATTCCGGTGTTCCGGAAATGCTCCGGGGAAGGGGCGGTATTATATGATATTGTATCATAATATTGTTATGTGTTACGTTCAGGTTATCATTCTAGTTGGGTATCATTATTTCGTGATGATATTAATTGGTTGTTCTTCACCATGATTGCTTGGTAGGGTTAATTTGCGAGAAATTAGGGTTGACATTGTTCGATCTCCGAATTTGCCACTTGCCGTTTGTCACCTTTGTTCTGACTCGATATTCATCTGATAGTGACCGAGACCGAGGGATACTGCCCATAATTAGCGATGAACGTCAGTAAACGTTGTGATCTTGGCAAGTAACCTCCTTTTATCAAAATTGCAGCATGACTTAATGGAATTACTATCT
>RHLR01000745.1:0-14169 GCA_009806335.1 Davidsoniella australis
CGGGGCTAGGGGACGATGTCGTCCCGCACATACAAAGCTATTGAGTTTGTCGAGCGGAGGACGTTAAATATCTGTCCGGTATCCAATCCGGCGTCGTATGATCTTAGTGATTTAGGTAGACGTTAAATATAATCAAATCAAATCAAATCGAGATGGCTTAGTACAGTCGGAGCAATCAAGCTTCGAAAAAGATAACACAAACATAGTTGCAAATACATATAAACAGCGTCTTCTAATTATATTGTCTAGGTGTCCTTGTCGTTTACTCCCGGCAAAGTCACATCGGCTGCTTGAAAAGCCCGGGGCCTCTTTTGTCGTCTGTTGTAGTATACATAAACGATTTCTTGGGTCAGTATGTGTCGGCGCTTCAACCTCAACAGTACAAGGCCCAAACTGCGCTGAGACTGCCAAGACCAACGCTACGCTTTGCGAGGCAGGTTTTCCAGTCTTTCCCCCCAGCTCCACGCCTATTTGCTTGTCACAGAATTACGGAACCAGACGGACGAAACTGCCATGTAGCAGCTGAGTACCGTTATCACTGCTAGATAATATTCTTGCTTCTATTTATGCCTATCTTCCGTCCCAAACCCAACCGTAAAATGTGCGCTTTGCATCTTCTGCCACGAAGCAATCAAGGCCAAGTCTGGAAGATCCCGTGTTCCATCGTGTGTTTTGTCGATCGGCATACTCATGCTCATCGCGGCTGCCTCGCATGTACATATATGTAGTTAGAATGAAAGACTGTGCAATGGAGTAGGTAAAAACGTAAAAAACACCATCAATACTGAAAAAAAAGACTGCTCATGGCGTAGTGATTGATTCACACACCCTCTCCGAACTCCTTCTTCTTTCTCAGCCCGATCTCATACGGTCGATAATGTATGGGATTATAACAACCATAAGAGTATGTGACATTGTAATCAGAATGTCGTAGCGCTATTCTTCCCCGTGCTTTTTGACAGGCCGTGGAACAAAATGATAGATTGTTGGAATTAGAGGTCCTTGGCTCTGGTAGTATTGGCTTAAACCGTCGGACCGCTGCGAACTCTTGTAGAGCCGGATTGGACCTTGAAGTTAAAATAAGGACTTCAAAGACTTTTCTAAACCCCACTCCCTCGATATGAGTATGTATAACTTGGTAAGCTGATAAGCTAATTGAGATAGAGAAGCGATAATAGTTGTTATGGCAATGGAGAGAGCCTTGAAGCGTAACATCTACAAAATTAAGTAGTAGATGTGACTAAGAAATCGAAGCGATCAGGTTAGTCAATATTCCTTTGTACATGAGTCGATAACAGTAATCGATCAATAACTTACCTTCCCAAGAAGCTAGACGCAGGCGACGGTGAGTCCACATGTCGGCGCCACGGAGGGCGTGCAAGATGCCGAGAAACCCAGTCAGAGGCCATTGCATTCGGAGCTGGGTCAGGACCGAATCTTGCTTGAAGGCAACAATATCGACCTTGACCTTGTCATAGACAGTTGGAAGTGTAGTGGCTTTGTATTTGGTGCGAAGTTCGTCGTACCAGTCCTTACCATAGATCTTCCAGAACTCTTCTTGCGTGTAGTATGCATGGGCATACAGAACCTTGCGGCCACGAAGCTCAAGCATCTTGAGTTCCATATCACGGTTACGCTGAGCACATTCGTACATATCCTTCGGACCCATTCCCCAGACGCCGACATTCAACATCGGGACAATGTTGCCCTTAGAGTCGGTAGCGTGAGGATGGAAAGTTGGACCAGGGACAGGAGGTAGAGGGCAAAGCCACATCGGAAAGATGCCAAAGTCATCAGCAACATAGTGCATGAACTTGCACACGGTTTCGTACGGGAAAGAGACGTCCTGGACGATTGTCAAGCTAGAGCTATTAGTGCCTTGGAGGGCACGATAGAGGGGACGAGTATGCAAAAAATCGTCGAAAATGGTGCGCGTGATGCGGTTGAAAGGGACAAAACCCCAGTACTCAAGAGCGTACTTTCCCATCCAGAAGCTACCTCTGTCGTAGCGGAAGAGATACTCAACAAGGGGAATGTAATCGACCGCAATCTCGCCCTGTGGCTTCTGTTGAGCATGAAGATAGAACCAATTGTCCCACGGCTTGCTGAAGGTCGTGACACCGGACTCGGGAGCAACATCATCAGTTCCGGTACCTATCATAACAACACCATGATCACGAGCGTACACGATGCCATCAATGTAGTCGTTGGACATGTCGGCAGTGGCCTGCTTGATAGCATCGACAGTAGACTCGATATTGTCGTATGAGTGGTAGGCAAGTCTAACATACTTCTTAGCCGGAATGAGTGAGATGGTGAGTTTGGTAACGACACCTAAGGTGCCGAGAGCTCCGCAGATGCCCACGAATAGATCGTTGTTTTCGGAAGAGGATACGTTGATGACATCACCGTTTCCAAGGACAACTTCGATCTCCTGGAAAACCTGATCGAAATAGCTGTACTTCCATGAGCTGCTCTCGCCAGAAGAGCCCGAAAAAGAACCACCAACGGTGATGCCGGGGAACTCCATGACAACAGGAGGAATGAGCCCATGGGCGATGGTGGCCTTGACGAAGGCATCCATTCCGACGTTGGGTTCCACCACAGCAGTCATGGATTCTTTGTCAATGCTCAGAACATGGTTCAGCGAGCTGATGTCAACATAGTTTCCAGTGTGAAGAGGGCGAGTGCTATTGGAAGAGCCGTGAAAGATGCGGTACTTCTGGCCCTGAACGAAGAACTTGGTGATAGAAGCCGAGATCTTGCGGACCTCAGAGTTGTGGTCATACTTGGCCGGTCGAAACATTGTTGTGAAGCTTTGAGCTAAAAACGGTATGGGTGGTAAAGGTTTCACGATGAATGGGAGATGCAAGATGATGATTATTATAGAAAGGTTGAGAACGAGAGAACGATGGAGAGCATTATTTATACATTGTTTGTTGACATAAAATGGCAATAGAATCTAGATAAAGAAGGAACCTATTTCCATTGTTATGGTTTCCATTATGGTTAGCATTGTAAATAAACACCACAATACTGCAACTACTTCTCTAGGCCGTGAAGGCTAAAATCAAAACAAAGTATCACGGGACTATATTTCTTCATAGTAGCATTTCAATTGTTGGTTGATAAAATCCGTAAGATTCAATATGGTGTGTGTTGCCAACAACACAAGCGACAAGAACAATGATTCTATGTTTCACAAGGCATAACGGATCATAGGCATCAGGAATGTCGTGATAGTATCACCATCGTGATTGACTAGGGTTAATCCATAGGGTTATTTCAGCACTTCCCAGAACGGTGATAGTGATGGTCCACCTTGTGTGGCGCCATAAAGTCTGGGCTCTGCATTTTACCGAAAATGACTAGGATATGCCAATCGGCTAGTGGGCTAAGAGTGCAGTACCAAAATCAACAAAGCGTCGCATTAACAAACAAGTGATGTGCATTTACATATAGAAAAAATGGATGCGCTGCTGGTATATGGCCCATTTAGTTTAGTATTTGGTCGGCCATAGATGCAGACATTTTATAACGGACATGTTGAGATTGTGATTGTACGCTGATTTGCGGATCATAAGATGCCCAAGATGCAAGATGATTGTTTGGGCGCAAACGAGGCCCTGTTCAAGTAATTGCTAGATCTTGTCTATGAACTGAGAGTAAATAAAAAACAGAGGAAAATGGAAGAAAAAAAGAACCAGATCTAAAAAGAGGGCGGCATAGGAGCAAAAAAAAAACCAAATTTAAATTAATTTCCCTGCAAACACATAATAAAACAACCCCAAAACGCTGGACAAGTACGAACGAGCTGGAAACCAGCCAGTCTGGTGTACCAGTATTCTTAGCGCTCAACGAGCTAATCTCCTGGCGCTTTTATCACCGGGCTTGGTTTTGTGATCTCTTCCCTCTGATTAGCAACTTTTGCAACTTCTGCAACTGCATTTGCCTCTTGTGATTGAAACCGCAACTACTCGATCAACCTGACTCTGTTTGTTTTATTCTTCATTATTTTCCTTTTGCGACCAACAGCGACCCGAAGCCTGCTATCCGTCTGTCCGCCTGAACGGTTATTCCTATCTTGCGCTGGTTCGTCTATGTGGCTTAGCAACGCCCAACTCTGCCGTTGTTCTGGGTTATTCTGCTGTGCGTCCTGAGCCAAACAAAAATAGCCAAGCAAGGTAGTTACTACTGCTACTTGCCGCCGCCGCCGTCCGCAACTGCCTCTGCTATTTTTTTTCTCGTTCTAGCCTTCGTTCATAACAAATCCGAACTGAGATCTATCGCTGTTTCTAGGCCTGATTATTTGATCGTTAGCACATAGAAGTGAATTTTTCGTGGTTTGCGACTGTTTGGACTTGATTTATTGACGATTCGATCTATCAAATCAACTAATCATTCAATCCACTATCCACTAACCTAAGACCGGCTGCTCAGTTTGCCTACTTTTGCCCACCGCCCGTCCGTTATCGATCGGATTATCGTCTTTCTGGACCGGGGGCTCTTATTCTGGCCATTCTACGTCGAATATAGCATCAAATTAAACCTGCCACTAAACCCGACTCTCATAGTCGCTCCTACAAGCCAGCCGACTCATTTTCTGATTTTATACGGCAAACGAGGCCGAGATTGCTCACGAGACTGCAAGTTGTAGCCCAACGTTGCCCACAGACTGACTCTCTGGTTCTCCTGCTGCTGACATCGCTTCTGACATCATCGGCCAGCCATATACACCATAGTATATAGGCTACAGGCTTCAGGCGAAACCCTCACTGACCAGAGCGTGGTTTGTGCAGAAGAAGCGTCCGACGCCTATCCCACCTCCGAATCCGAAGCTAGACACTACGCCATAATAACGACCCTCCTCCAGGCTATTCTTCAGGCCTTTCGGGACCTGCAGAACTGCAGCTGCAGCGCTGTATCGCCGACTGTTGCGCGACGTCTAATAGCATCTATCTGCTCGTCATGTCGTCGCCACTAGATCTGGTCCCTATTTATCCCACCACAACGCCCGCTTCACCGTCCACTTCTGCCTCCCGGCAATCCCCCATCCTGTGCAGTCTTCGCAGCAGAGTACGTACCGATTCCGATATGTCCCGTCCAGCCCCGATCGACCGCGATCGTGATCGTGATCTTGACCTTGAGCGCAATGTCCACGATAGCTTTGACCATGACATGAGCTTTGAGTACCACCAGCCCGACCCGGCTGACGATAAGACCGCCGTCAACAAGGAGTTCTCATCGCTCATCAACAACTCATCCTCCCTGCTCACCCCCTCTAACCCTGTATCGGGACCACCTAGCCCACCGCCTGCACAACCACGTATCGTTGATTTCGCCCCGCCTACCCGCCCCAGCAGCACGCCATTCCCACCAATTGCCGACCGGGACTTTGCCTGCTCGGACCCCCTTGACCTGGATACTAGCGATGCTGTCAGTGACTGGGATGACGATTCGTCTATGGTGGAGTGCCACTATCTACCGGTCGAGCCGTCTGCCTTCTCGCGACTCCCCGTCGAGATCTACGACATCATCCTCGACTATGTTTTTGGCTCGCTGTATCACAGCCCGGCACAGCCTACTGCTGGTGTTCCGCACATGACGCCGCCATGCACTGCGTCCAGTCGCTCATCCGCCGTGGACTCTCGGATCTGACCCTCGTCAACTCCGTATGGCGTGTGCTGATCCAGTCCCGTCTCTATCGCCATATCCAACTCAAGGGCACCATGGGTGCTGTCATGGCTGCCGAGGCCTGGTTCACTAAGCACCCACACCTGGCATGCCATGTGCGCCATCTCGAGATATGGTTCCCGGTCTTCCAGTCCCTCCTGCCCGCTTATTCGTCTCCCACTATCCGGAATCCCCAATACGCACCACAGGACACTCCGTACCGGCTCCCCTTTAGCACTCCAGACAACAACTGCACTATCGAGGATGTCATGTTGTTCATCATGCGACGCTTCAATGACGTACGCGTTCTCAGTCTCGAAGGTGGAGACAGACGCAAGGCACCTAAAGTGCAAAATTACCCCAACCTACGATCAAAACAAGCTGCCTTCCTTCCATCAATAAAAACGCTGGTCACCAGAGGCCAATGGAATTTGATCCGAACTCATGCTGACTTCGACTGCTTAATGAGATGCCTACCAAATCTACAAGAATGGCATGGATCATACAGCAAGCAAAAGTCGAAGACTTACATCACCATGGGGCTTCAGATTCTACCAAACATCCCTAAGCGGATAAAGAACCTCAATCTACGCATGGAAAGCGAGTACCGCCGAGAACCCGCAACGCCGCTATTCTATAGCAAAGTACTACAAGAAGCCCACATGTGCCCAATATTGTCCAGGACCGTTACTTCTATGGAGAACTTTTCCTATACTGGTAGACTATGCTGGGATTTCTTCGACCAGCTAGGCCATTTTGGCGACAAGGAAGAACGACCACCACTCAAATCAATCGATATCACTATCAAGAACATTTGCCGGAATTACAGCCATGACCATGATGATACAAGCACTGGTACCGGCATCCAAGATCCCGTGTTCATTCAGTACTTTGAGAACTTGGTATTGTCGGCTGTCCGCTGTCTTGGGCGTCTAGAGTCAGTCGAGTACTTCCGAATCCGCTATGTTGATCTTGGTAAGTTATGCTTCTACATACAATGTTCCCTTTCCATCTCACTAACAACAACCTGCATAGATTCCATCGTACCGCCATTAAACCCATACTTCATGATCAAGGATAACCAGTGCTACGGTATATGGAGCAATGCTATCATCAACGAGCTACAGCGAAGTTGTAGCCGTGTGGCATTACCAGATATGACCGCACTTCTCCCCCCCGTACGAATGAGTGAACAAGGCACTGTTGAGCTAAACCCAGACTTCCGCCTTGCTAAAGTCAAGTCATTCAAGATTGCCGACTACAGATTGATACAGCAGTTCCTACCTATGTAGAACATAAACTGGTAACTTAAGACACTCATCAATTTAGACAGGGGCACTACGAATTCACGGTCGTTTCTTAATCATTGGGTATTGGAAACTGGTTGCTTTTCTTTTTTTCACTTACTTTTTTTTTCTCTCTTCATCCATACCCTTTCATTTTCTTTCTAGCCTACAAAAATTGGGAGAAATCTTTCATCCCCAAATACTCCCACTATAAGTCTCACTCGGAGTACAGTTTTGTTTTATGTCTTTTGTTTATCTTTTTCTCTTTTTCTCTTATTAACGGTCAACCCAGGCGAGTCTATGTGATGACCTCAACTACTGGTCTTGGTTTTTTGTTGTCTTTTGTTTTGGCTTCCTGCTTTAACAATTTGGTTCTCCGTCTTTTTGAGATATTATACACGTGATTGAACTATTTTGATGGAATTATTTGTGAAATCTCTAGTACAGCGTTGCTTTCGTTTTGACTTGTCAAAATTATTCTATCTTCTATATGAGCAATAGCACCTAGTTATATGTGAAATCTATTAAATAGTCAGAGAAATAGAAAATTAGACTTCCCATTAGTTTGTCTTTTTTGTAACCGAAGCTACTAAAGGAACCCTTGCAGCGCCATCCGTAATCATGATGCCCAATATCCAGCAATTTATGAGGAAAAATATAATACTGGAAGCCCAAAGACCCGGCACAAAGACACTTTCACCCATAAATTCTAACTGGAAGCCTTGTTGCAGCCAAAGACCTTGGCCGACAACCCAAAGCAGAAGCGCAGAAATGCCGATAGTTGGGCGTGAAATAAACGAAGAGCCTGGTAAGCACACAGGCAAAAAGATCATATACCAGAGGAAATACTAGATATTTCACAAATGTTAGAATTCATCATCCTTATACAGGCCTACTTAAAACAAGTAAGAACAAGGACTATTTACCTGGCTAGTGCAGACTTTATTGAAGGTTACAAAGGCAAAAGTCTGGGCCATCATGGAGGTTGCGAGATCTTTCTTGGCCACGGCAAGTGGGATCAGGATACTAGATAATAAAATCTGGGGTAGGAAAGCAAAGGACTCGATATTAAGTGAAGATGGCTCGCTAGACGCCGAGTTCAGGTACAATAGGATATTGTAAACGCTGAAGTTATGGCGATGGTCTATGCGAGTAACATGGTGCAGATAGGTATGTAGCACAAAGGGATAACCGTAGCTAAAAGAAAGAAGTCAGTATATCTAATGTTTAGTATGGCCAGTTGTAGATAAGATGACTTACAGCGAGTACATGGCGACGTTTAGGGCCATGAATGTGCCAAAGCTTATGACCGCTAACTTGACCCTCTCCTTAGTGATGAATCCCAAGGCTTGAGACACTAGTGATTGCTTGTCCTTGGAGGAGTTTTCCTCGACGACGCCTGTTAAATTCTCATTATCCATCCACCAGACGATGGCTGGGGCATATATGAATGGATAGATTTTGAAGTGTACGCCAAAGCCCAGCAATAGCGCAGCCAAAATGGCCCGTTTAGTCACGACAGCCCACAGCAAGGCTACCGTCAAGACGCCCAATAAGCCCTCTGAGCTACCGCGTGTGCTGATAGTAGCCACCATAGGATTTAACAGCCAGATAGCAGCATAGGCACGCGCTGTAGCCCCGTCTATGCGCGGGTCCCGGCGTGCATATAGAACCTGCAGCAGAAACCATCCGGCGAGCAAATCAGCTGCGGCAAAGAAGACCTTACCGGACGAGAAGAGGGCAGTGGCGACCACGGGGTTCACCGAGTAGGAAGAAGAGAAGGCTGTGGGCAGAAGCAGCCAGGCTAGGATGGGAGTGTAGCGATAGGTTTCCCGGCAATAGGGAGAGCGGGAGGTAGGACTGTTAGTGAAGCGGGCTGCGTCGGTGAAGACGAGGTAGTCGATGTCGGTGTATTTGACAGGTGAGTTGGCATCTTGCCATAGGCCATAAATGAGCAGAACGGCGCGTAAGAGAAATGCGGCGAGGAAGAGCGGAATGGGCCGCGTTAGAACCGCCGGGAGAAGGCCCATGGCTGCCGAGCCACAATTAGAGAGAATAGGAGGGGAGGTGATGGTGTAGGGTTATGATTGTTAGCGTTGAATTCATGGAGGTTTAAAAGATATAAGTAGAAAGTGTGGCAAGAGGAGATAGACAACTGCCAGGCTTCTAGAAGCTTAGTTGGCTAAGGCCACGACTACAAGAGGACAGACACAACGTCTATAAGAAAAAGCTTGAGATAGGGTGCTAAGAAGACGAAAGATGACTTATTATCAGTAGTTAGTAGGACAGCTTTGGATTCATAGTCAAAGCCTTTAAGCTAGACTGAGAAATTGACACAAAGTGTACCTAAATCAAATTAAACTCCAAATATGTAGTTTCGCGATGCTTTTCTGACCCCTGTCGCACCTTTTCGTCTCAACAATTAATTATGCATATGCATAGTTAATGCATAATAGAGACAAACTGACAGGGTGTTTCTAGGGTTTGGGTTTGGTTTCACAGGTGGGATGTGATGGATCATTTAACAAACAAAACAGGCAAGAAGAAAAAAGCTCCAACGTCGGCGAATAAACAACACACTCTTGTGAGATGAGTTCAAGAAATTTCAAACAGCCCTCATTCTAATTTTTTCTTCCTCATTCCAGACTGATATCGAGTGTCTCTTTTCCCTGGTTATCCAAGAAAGCACTAAAACAATGGCTGGAGTCAAGCGTGATGCCGAGGGCAAGAGTGTGTCTAACGCTCGATTTGGAGCCATGTTTGAGAAGTTCCGTGATGAGCTCGATGAGCACTACGACCGCAAGGAACGGATCATCAAAGCGAGTCGTGATGTGACGGCAGCCAGCAAAAAAAATGTAAGTCTTGGCAACGTTAGCATGATCAGGTACTTATGGCTAACCGCCCCATGTCAGAATCTTCTCTCTACAGCGCGTCCGTACGCTGAACAAGCCACTTCCAGCACCAATTCAGAAGGAAGTAGATACGCGGCTGGCCGCAATCCGGGTCAGCCTGTTGAGTGTAGAGGCCGATCTACAGGGCATCAACCAGCTACGGTACCACAACCAGATGCGGTGTCTCGAAGAGTTGATCGAGGCGTTGTCATTCATGCACTATATCCTCACACAGACGCTGATTAGTCCTGCCCAGGCGCAAGCAGCCGTACCGGTACCGGGAGTGCGACTCTCAGGCCAAGATTACCTATTCGGCATCTTTGATTTGTTCGGCGAGATGATGCGATTTGCAACAGTAGCAGCAGGACGTACAGGATCTCTAGGAGGCACCACAGAAGATGCAACAACGACAACGAAAGAATGTATGGACGTTGATTCTAGTGTGGATGATACGCAGGTGGTGGAGCAACGGACAATGTTGGATGATATCCAGGCTATGAGCGGAGAGTTTGAGATTTACCCCGAGCTTCCTGGAAAGTCTTATCGTATGAAGATGGACGAAATGCGGAACTCTGTGCGTAAGGTAGAAGCTCTGGGATATGGACTAGCAATCCGACGGTCGGAACGGCCCAAGGGCTGGGTTCCAGACCTAGATGTAGGAGGCGGACCGGCTGCAGATGAAGAGTAATGAGCAGGCAGAACATGGTATGTATCAGTTTCTTTCGGAAGAATATATAGCCCGAATGCTAAGATATGTTATATCATAATATCCGACTTAGTCAGTATAGCTCGAAAGTAACTCTGGGTTACGACGAATTTCGGACACTTAACTACACATGACTGCTCGGAAAACACATCGTGATATTGACTCGATAGGCTCATCTATTAATACGAAGCCTATCAAATTATCGGTGTAATTCCAATCTTGTCTTGTCGAAACATGTAACCATTTGTAAATAAGAGAAGATAATGAGAACCATCCTAGCAGCCAGAACAGGAGATGGCGACTTCGACAAGTACCATATCCGATGGGAACACAACGGCACAAGAGGATGTCAGGATGGTAAGTAACCGAGAGAACGAGGACACTGGTGGACATACAAAGCCCAGGCCATAGAGTCAAAGCTTTGCGGATAAGCTTCTGAAAACCACAAAGGCAACAAGTTTTGTTGCTAGCATACTATGCCGCAATGTCGTAGCTGTTGCCGCATTACTTTTTTTTAAAAAATATAGTTGGTGAATGGAAAAAAAAACCTCTAATAATATAAAAAAACGTCAAAGAACCCGAACATTTACAAAACTACACAGAAAAAGCCAAAAAAAAATTGGCAGAATAGTTAGTCTATAGGGTTATTAGGGTTTTAACATCTGACACCTTACGGCGACGAAGGGGAAGCCTGATGCCTGATGGTGTCATTTGTAATACTAAATTCGCCGGCTATAGTCCTGCCTCATAGTAATGTAAATTCTTGACCTTGAACATACTGTTGTCTTTTTAAACCTTCTATCTACATACATAGGAAGTATTCAACCAGAAGAAAAAGTCATGTGTAAGAGCAAAAGGCTGTCATATTTCAACTGACAACTAAGATTAGTCGCTAACTATATATACCAGTCTCCAAAGTATTAGATTTCGCCTTTTGCAAGCAACGCCAATCTCATGCTGGCTTGTTAATGGGCGAGGATTCTTGCGGAAAGACCACCTTTCTATATAGACTAGCTTTGCCAGATGGCGAGGCTATCACAACCATACCAACTATCGGATTCAACCTTGAAGATGTCGTCATAAATGATAGCCCTAAATGGAAATTAACTTTATGGGATATGGGAGGTGAGCAAGGTAACCTCTAGTTAGCTTTTCCTGTGCTGACTTATCACAATACGACGATACTAGGCGGCTGTGGAAGACACCGAAGCCTCTTTAGACACTACTATGGCCCAGATAAATTCATTATCTTCATGCACGATGTTACGGCCAATGAAGAGCGTGAGCAAGAGTCTATCGATAACTTCCTGGGACTTGTTCACGACTTTGCATATGCCAAAGGACGCTCTATCTGGGTAGCCTTCACCAAACAAGACCTTTTGACCTCAGAACAAGCAAAGAACAAAATCGCCCAGCTTACGCCTAAGTTCCAGGCCCCTCTCACAATGTATAAAGACACAATGCATTCTCGTATCATCGACATGCCCGATCTCAATACCACAGACTACACTAAATGCTCGGATCTGATGAAGATCATCCACCAAGACCTATTGGCGCAAACTTCGAACAAGAAAGGTAGCAATGGCCAAGATTCGTCAGTGACAGTAGAGTCTGTGTCAAAGAAAATCTATGTAGAGCCCGACGAAGCTACTCTCCGGGCTGACTTGGACAAAGAGTTGGCGCGTCGTGGTTTTGCAGAGGGTAAGTTCAAATCTGCCGAGCAGTTCTGGGAAAATCTGAAGACAGGAAACACGGAATGGTCGCATTTCGAGCATCTCTGGACGGGATATCTTGTCAATGTCCGTGGTCAAAATTCGCAGAATATCTCTGCTCAGACAGACACGTTCATTGAGATCCTGAATAATCTCAGAGAAAAGAACCCAAGAGCTATTCGTAACACCACACACGTGTAAGTCTTATGTTCATCCTGGAACGGAAAATGGAGCTGAATCTAATCTTATCATAATATCAAGTACAATGTCCTTTTTCTGGATGCACCAGATTCATAGCGCTCTGCTTATCTATAAGCGAAAGCACGGCGTCTCACTGGGCCTGGAGTCATTCCCGCAGTTTATGCAATCAAGCGGCTACTTTTTGATGAATCGGAACTTATGGCGCAAGTTCTACTCGCAAGATGTAATGTTCAGTCCAGAGGCTAAAGAGGCGTTTTGTCTTCCGGATATCCAGCAATGCGTGATCCAGGACAACTAGTAAACCGGCACAATTCATCAGGAATCTATTTTCGAATTATGATGTAATTTAGATATTCAGAATTAATAGAACTCATGGTTCAAAACTAGCGTTAAGCATCTGCACAAGGCGATCTTGAATTGTGAGCGAATTGTTAGCCATGCTTTGATCACACATCGTCAGGCCGGCTTGACTCTAGGCCTCGGTGTTGGTATTTTTGCAAGTGTATGTCACAGCGGATTGTCTCATGGTTAGACGTGGTGTATGCACTGGGGAGGATCATTGCCGTGGCCCCCCGGCATGTTGGTGAGTACGAGGTCAAGTACATGACCTCGGTTGTGGGTTGGTTGCCCGTAGGGGAGGGCAAGGCGAATGGAGTTAGACTCGATCCAGTCGATGAAGGACCCCACTCTCGCAGAGCGGGTTACATCATTACTCGGGGGCGGGTTCCAGCCCAATATTGGGTGGGGGTAAATGACAGGTAGGTGGGGTGAGTCTTGGTCAGTCGTCTACCTCCCGCTCGTGATGTCCATGATTCTTGGACTAGGATTATGCCATATCTGTCTTTATCGGCTGTATGGAGAAGTATGTCGTGGGCGGGACTAAATATTCTTATATTTGCTTGTAGTGAACGTATTCGAGCAAGAGCGGGGTGCAGAAAGGGCGGCAAAGAAGTTGGATGAACTGAACTTGCGGACTGGAGGGTACTTGGAGGGGGGCAGCCGTATCGGTTACTTCCTTGGCAACAGTCTCTGCTTTGCTAGCCTCTTTAGCCTTCTTGATTGGCGAAGCTGTATCATTGGAGGGCCAAATAATCTGTCCCTTGAAAGCTCTAAAGTCCGATTTTTAAAGAGTTCAAAGCCATTGTCCTAGCCACTAGCCTCTCCAAAGTGCCATGGTGGGTAGTAATGATATCAGGCGGTAAGACTTTGGTTCTTTCCTATCCCCCTTGCCCAGCTTGGGTAGTGCCACTAATCTGGCCTTCTTGAAGCATGTAGGATGGTGTCCGACAGCTATGCATTGGTTGAGTAGCCATGTGATGTGTGTTCCTAAGGCTGGCTAGCTTGAAACAAGCACTTTGTTCCTGACTCCATCTATGCCGTGTTTCTTGGTTTGTGGATAGAGCTCCTCACCTCGTCCTGGGTGAAGGGTGTCCAGGTGTTGTCCTTGTCATTCTGGATCTCAGGTCTGCCAGAGTCTACCATGCCACTACCCGGGAGGTGGGTATCTCGGAGCACTTGTATCTTGTCTGCCATATTTAGACTTTAGGGTGGGGGTTCTCGTTCTTTGTTCCTGTTTGAGCCACTTTGCTGCCCTAAATACATCAGGTAGTGATGCCATGCTAGATATAACGTCTTGGAAGTGCTCCCTACATGTCCTCGCTATTGTCCTATTGAGTTCCCCCTGGCCTTGTGGTGTTCGG
>RHLR01000746.1:0-14136 GCA_009806335.1 Davidsoniella australis
AAGGCCAGTATTTGTTTTGTATCATACATATGTGTAAAGAATTCTCGTGACGTTTCTGGGTAATTATCGTGGCAATACAAACCAAGAACAATTTTTTCTCCAACATACTCGTTAGGGTTATAATAGCTTACCATGGGAGCGAAACGTCGCTGCGTCTATCATTGGGTTGGGGGGTGATATTGAGGAGGCAACCCGAAGTGGGGCGGCCCCACAGACTAGATTTGACGCAGCCGTGGCGCCAGTTCCATGACTGAGAAGCCCAATCTGGATATCAGGCTTAGAAGCCATGATATCTTTGAGGGCCTGGGCCAGCTCCAACGACGCATCACTTATTTTGTAGAAAGGAGCATTTCTCATGCTCTCCATGACTTGCTTGTCGTCCAATGACAGCTGCATGCGGTCATGTGGACGATCATCCAGACGCTTGAAGTCCGTGTAAGGAACATGGACCAAAAGCGTGGAATAGCCTGCATCAAGGCTGAGCTTGGCAATTTCTGTCAAAGCATCCAGACTACCTTCCGGATCGTAAGCATCTGGAACAAGCATGATGACAGTATCTGCGGCATCTAACAAGCTGGGGGGGATGGCGTTACTAGGCACGCTGGAGCTGGGCAGGATGTTGACTTTGGATGAATCCTCCACCGTCTGGCTGCGAGCCGTGGATTGAGAAGGCATTCTAGAAGACATATTTGAAGATAAAAATAAATATAAGTTGAAACAAGGTAATCAACTGGCAATTGAGAATGTGAAAGGGATATAAAGATATTATAAGATTTGAATGATAATTAATGTGTATGATTTATAGCAAACAAATCATAAGAAATGATGTGTGAGTGAAGATGGAAAAGATGAAAGTCTATCCAAAGTGGAAAGAAGAGGGGTTTTTATAGGCCAAGCTATATCTTCAAATTAGGACTTTCATAGGACTTTTCTGCCGTTTATAGGACTTCTATCATGACTTAGGACTTTTATGAGAGTCGGCAAGTTGTTAGTCGTGAGTAGGTTCAGCCAACCAATCATAGAGCCTAGAGGGGGCCCACTCTTTCCTAATCGAGCTATATCAGCTTAGTCATGGGACGTCTTCAAGTCTGGAAAGAATGTAACTACTTGCTGCTGAGCTATTTATCGTGAAAATTGAGGAAAATGATATTTGTACTAAATATAACTAAGCCCAGAACATCTCCATAGCTCTATAGCTCCATAAGATTAATGAATTAAAAAATTAAAAAATTAAAAAATTAAAAAATTAAAAAACTAAGCCCAGAAGACGAGGACTTCATTGATTGAGGGGCAGTTAGTTACTAGGTGAAAATAGCTTATTCTGGCGGTTCGAATAGAAAACAAAAGCTCCAACAGTCTCTAAATCTTTACTCTTCATCAACTACTACATGTACAACTAATTTGTGGCCAATCTTGTTCTCAAGATTAAAAGACATCTAGATAGGAGAAATAGTTAGCTTAAATTCTAGATTATACAGGTTAGGTAATTAGGCAAGGTTGCCTAATGGCCTCTCTTCTGAGCTGTCCTTTTCATGACTTGGGTGACTTCAGACTGAGGCATAGCTCAAGGTTCTGTGATACAAAGGGTTAGCACAAAGAGCTTGTTATTAGATTTGCTCATTTATACTAGTATAGTTCTCAATGATGAAATAACATCGGGATCGAGTAAGCAACTGGTGCTATTTTGTGATGTACTCCAGGCATTCCGTCGTCACCTAAATCAACCCTCGGAAGCTTGAGTAGTACAGTAGAGTTATTGGTATAGCCAGGATGACAGATGATCATCTCGCCCGATTCGAAAGCGTAGCTTGGAAGCGGAATTTCGTAGCACGACATATTCTCCATAGTGAACAACACAGAGGGTTATAAACTGAAGGAGATTTGGGTGATTTTTGGAAAAGCTAATGTCAATTTTATAAATACAAAAAGTCTTGGGTTATTTTCATCAATACACACTAGTTAAGAAAGATTTTGATATGATAAAAATTAATTATATAATTATTAAACAAAGAAGAAAAAATAACAGTAATAATAGTAAAATCATGGGGAATTAGTGAAGAACATAGAAAAGAACAAAAAAAAGTCCCCTGGTTCCCATCTTCTTATTTATCTCGACAAAGAAAATCATGGCGTCTTTCCTCGTTTCCGACCATCAAACGCCGTCAAATCTCTAACTCCATTTCCACTACTAGTCGACGATGTCCCACAGCCAACACTGCTTTTGGTAGTCGAAGATGGGAAATAGTGCACGAATACTAGCCATATACACACTAGATGCACTAGATGGTGCAACAAGTACGCATATGAAACGCCGTATACAGCGGCGAAGAAGCTCGTACCAGCTAATAGCAACCCAGTGATATCCCATTGCGGCGTCGAGACCCGGGGGATCATACGGAGCGTGCGTAGATATTCGACGAGTAGAATCACGCCAAATACTGAGAGTACGTTGTGGTTAGCTGAGAACGGCGTCAGCCAGTGAACAAGCAAGTTGCGAGCCCAGACTACTAGCACCGGCACGTTGATGGGTAGCGTCCAGAGCAGCAGGACGAGTACTGAGTGTGTGTAGTTGTGGAAGTTGGTGCTGGCTAATGACCGGTTTTCCGATGCCTGACGCAACGCCCGGCTTACGGTTACTAACTGCGCAATACAGGCGATGACATACGCGAGCTGGTATGGGACGAATGCCCAGATAGAAAATAGAGAGACGCCGATGGTCGCCGCACGCCACTTGGGCGCTACTTCGACCGGCATCGATGGAAGCACAGGCACTGCCCATGCGTACACGATGCTGAACAGCTTTGTGATCAGCAGTGCAACGTAGTGTACAGCTACACAGCCACCGATGCAGACTACGCCAATCATGACAATGAGGTACCAGAAGAAGACATCCGCCGTGCCAATGAGCAAGTGAATACGGTTGGAGCCCAGAATACCCGCCAGCGTTCCGCTGTTGCTCTGCCACGCGCCAGATTTAGACCCGGACAGCGCTGCTGATGCCTCATCCCGGCCATGGAAGAACCAGAGCACGCAGAGACAGCTTGCCATCAGCCACAGAAGGCGGCGGCGGAAGCAAAAGTCGAGGCCCTCAAGGAATCCGACAAACACACCCGTGGCATTGTACATGCTGAACTGGCACATCATAGTCAGCGTCACAATAGCTAATGGGACCGAAGCAAAGACCGTCCGGTAGCGCATGTACAGCTTGCCCAGACTGCCGAGGACGTCTAACCCGACACTAACACGCACTTGGCCGGCACAAGTTGGGTCAATCCACAGTTGAAGGCTCAGTCCGGCCGCTCGGCACTCCGGTTCGCCACAGTCGACACATACGGCGACTGGCCGTGCAGGTGAATGTCAATGTTACGCGCGTTGACAAAGAACTTGGTCTCGTAGGGCCGCGTGGTGTACTGACGGGCTAGTGGCGCGAATAATGGCGTTTGGTGCTTATCGCATTTCGGTCCGCTGATCTCAGCCTTGTATGCCAATAGACCCGAGTAGATAGCCGGGATCTTGATTTCGTTGACGAGGGGTCGGACAGCCGGTAGATGCGTTGTCATGCCAAACATGGCCAAACGACCTAGACTGACATCCTTAACATGGACTGACTTGGAGTCGTCCGTGAACTCAGCCAGCACCAGGTTGTGGCTGGGCGATGTAGCCTTGTCAACTACGGCAATGAACTGGTACTCAGATAGAGTGTCCAGACCGTACTGAAGATACGAGAAGAGCGGTTGCGCATCGTCATACTCCATGTAGAATGAGTTCTTGGAATCCTTGGTGGATGCTGGTAGCAAAATCACATCCGGTGACGCACTACGGCAGGCCATCTTTGTGGCATCCTTCCCATTACTGTTACGAGAGAGGTCGATCGTCCACGCAAAGTTGGATCCCGACGAGCTTCCAGCCTGTGACGAGTATACACTGCACAATAGCACCTCCAGCTTTCCAGTCTCTCCGGGCTGGTCTAGAGTAGCATCAGTCATCAGCGTGAACCGCGAGCCGTGGGCCGAAAGGTGTGTAGGCACTGGTAGTAGCCAGGCGCGGTTCTCCGGAGTGACGCCAAGATTCCGCACGACGAGACGCTCTTCGGGAGAGGCGATGAACGTCGAATCATCGCCCAAGATCAGCTGTGTGCCAGGCTCACGATTACGCGGTGCCTGCTTCTCGGCATCGTTCTCCAGGCCCGTCAGAAACCATCTACGGAACACCTTGATGCGCTCTTCGCGTGGCTTGGTCTGAGACGCACGCTGCACATCGACAATTTCAAATAGGGCACGAGCCACTACCCGGCGGAACTGGTCACACCACAGGATAGCTTGGTGGTCGGTGCTCGTCCATACAGTTGGAATTCCAGAGGTGAAGACAGTAAAACCGTGAGTTTCGGGGACAATAGTCTCGACACTGGAGTAGTCAGACGGCACGACTTTATCCAGGCTACCGCCAGCAATTGACACTAAAGTCACGTGATTCAGCGGGTTGTCAACTGGATGCGGCTGCGCATAAGCCCAGCGCCAGTAAGCATTGATGTCATCATACACCGAAACAATGTCACCGTCAAACGAGACAGGCGGCTGTGAGTGTGGCGCGGCCATAGTCAGAATGGTGTTAATAGAGTTATACTGGTAGTTAGGACGCAAAAGCATTGTACGCGCCACCACGCCGCCCATTGAGTGACCTAGAATCACGACAGAGGTTGGGTCAGGCAGATCTTTTGGTCGCATATTGAGCGCAGGATCCATATATAGCGACAGTATATAACGCACAGCTTCATTGAGATACTCGGCCTGGTCAAGCAGCGTCTGGCCATGGAAGGCTGTGAAGTCCTCATTGAAGTCGACCGTGAAGATATCGAGGTCACGCACGCCGTTACGCCGAGCCTCGTCACTATTTGACAGCTTCTCCTTGTAATAAGTAGCAGCCTCCGCAGCAATGGGGCGCACTTGCTTGTAGCTTCCTGCATTTCCAGGGATAAAGAGCACAGGTGTGCCGTTTAGAACTACCTATTGTGTGTGTTAGTAGAGAGCTCCAAACCAGTGCAATAAAAGGCTAAGTTGTAATACGTACGCGGTTCTGCTCGTGCACAAGCTGCTCGCGGTAGAGATAGAGAGAGTACTTGCTGGCAAAGCGAGTGTGCTCGGTGTCAAAGTCCTTGAACTCGAAGTAGGCTGGTCTCATGTAGGACATACGGCAGCCCTTGGGATCCAGTTGGCGGGTAACCATAGAGTGCATAATTATAGCCAGCAAAGACAATCCAGCTACAGCCACGGCTAGAGCAGCTTAGAGATGGAAGCCGGGCCGCTCAGCCGCCTCCGCGTGTTGGTCGACATGGGCGAGCTTGGGGTCTGACCGCCCCTCGCAGCCAGCTTTTCGTTGAGCTCTGCCTTTTCGCAGCCAAGACCCGTGATAGGCGATACCGACGTCGTTATAGGCGGCAGTGGCGGCGAGTGCTTCCCCGTACTAGAGAGTACCAAGCCATCATCAGAAGCGGTGCGATCTGTATCTTTGTGTGCGTAGTTTGCCGAGCGGCGGCTACGCGCCGACGAAGACTCTGCGGCAGAACCAAGAGCAGCAGGCAAGTAACCATTGGCGGTAGAGCTGCGGCGGGAAGTATTGCTCATGCCATTGGCAGTGGCCTCAGCAGACGCAGTCGGCATAGTCCATGTTGGCGATACGCGGGGAGAGCGAAGTGGCGGGGTCGCAGCAATATTTGCCGAAGCCCCAGTGCCAGACGAGGACTGAAGAGAACTACTACTAGAGATGTTCAGGCTAGCCAGTCCAGCAGAGGCGGCTATAGATACAAGAGTCGGTGCGCCTTGTTGGAGATCACGAGAGAGAGATGGGTCGCCAGAAGACTGTTCGGCGTCCTGCGACGGGTCGGAAGCCAGTGGTTTCATGGATGCCTCCAGGGGATCGTTGACGAAGGGCAGCAACACAGCACAGTACTACGTAGCCTGAGACGGGAGCGGGAGCGGGAGCGGGAGCGGGAGTGGGAGCGGAAGCGGAAGCGGAAGCTGTCGGAAACGGCTGGGGCGCATCTATCTGCTCAGCATCTAGGAGGGAGCTAGTACAAATTTTGGCCCGAGGAACAGAAGATTCGCAGGCGGGGAGAGCGACGATGGAATGAATGGAGGATAGGACTGGCTGCCTGTCTATCTGTCGCCCAAGAGTAGCAGAACAGCACCAACAAGACACTAAAGAGGCACCAAAAACATATACATATACATGTAGGCACAGTACAGCAGCCAATTGGTGGTCGATACGATGGAAATGTTGGGTAGATAAAATGCTAGGCGGATGGAGGCTAGGGGGTCCTTTTTTCGCTTCGGTCTCGACTAAGCTGGCAACGGACTTGACTTTGCTTAGCTTAGTTTATTTTGCAGTCGAACGTTTATCGGTCTTTTAAGGTTTGCTGGCCGTCTGCAGATTTGTTAATGTTGGTTTTATTTGTAGTTGCAGGATTCATTCGATGATGCGTTGGAGAGAGACGAGATAGAAAATAATGAGAATAATAGATATGAAGAGCAGAAATTATTATTTATTTTTACGGGCGACGATAATGCGACGATGCAAGCAGAATTAAAAAAAAACAAGACAATAAACAAAGATTATATCAGTGATTATTTTTCACTCGCCTTTTTTTCCTCGAAAAAGCCGTAGGAGAAAAAAAATAATAAAAACGCCGAAGCACAGAAAAAAAAAAAAAAAGAAAAAATGCCGTCAGAAAAATGACAACAGTCTTGCTCTCACGGTCAATAAGAAAGTAAAAAAAAAGAGGAAGAAAAAAAGAAAAAAAGAAGAAAAGAAAGAAGAAAGAAGAAATAAAATTAATTTCGACTTCGTGAGAGTTCCAAGCAAGGGAGCTTGCGACTAGTACAGCAACTACCTTTCTCTTGTTTGCGGGCTTAAGTGGATATAAGCCCCGTTGGTCGGTTTGCAACCCTCTCGAATAAGGCAACAACCCAGCAAGGCTTCTTTCTGTCTTCCTTTTTGCTCACAAGTGTCTATCATCATATTCAACAGAGAATTAGTAGAAGACAAGATAAAAACAAAGAATTTTGTCCCTTGCTACTTGTTATCTCTCTTGACGCCGTCGATGAATCCAAAGTCCGAATCGACAAGTTATACAAATTGCAATAAACCAACAAAAACAACACTATTTCCAAAGATGGCAGCAACCGCATTTCGAGTGAGCAAAAACGTGTATATTCCTCCGCACTGTGTGTCGCCCAATTGCATGACCTAATTTGTTCAAGGGTCCTTGTTGTTTATCTTTCCTTCTCCATTTTTCCCCAGCCTAATTCCAATCAAGCCGTCGAATCGGATCATTGCACCGTTTTCGATTTTTTTTTTTTCTTTTTCCTCTTCTTTTCCATCTCCAAGATCAGCCGCCAAACGTTAAGCCGACTCATGTATAAATCGGATGTTGTTGTTGATAGTGTTTCTTTTTTTCTCTTCACTCAGCGGCTAAAATTTCAGCAGCGGCTGGAATTAGACGCGCTGAAGTTATCATCGTCAAGAAGTCAATAATGACACAAAAATAGACATCACGTAACATGAGAATAACAAGAAGTTTTTTTTCCAGAGCTTCCGATAAATTAACCTAGTAGTAAACAACAAGAAGAAAATAGAGGCGTCATAGATTTCTTTATCCCCCCCCCCCCAGCAATACCAATAACGCACGCACGTTTATCTTATTTTCCCCCTCCCTCGCTGACAAAATTACCCTATACATGTATCTTTCTATGTTGCTTTGCCGGGCTTCGTGAATATCACCCAGGGTTAGAGTCCTTTCACCGTGCAAATGTTATGTTTTGCACTGTTTCAATGATAGGTAGAAGATTTGAAACCTGTTTTTTTTTTTTAGGTGTTATCTTACAAGGTCCACAATTCAGACTGACCACTAACGACTCCATCTCCATGTATTCAGAGTATCACGAGAAGAGAAAATGACACAGCAAAATAGAAGACAGATTTTTTTTAATACTCTTTTCATCTAACTATAGCTTCAGCGTCCTAATCTAGTTTTCTATCCAATATCAGCTTTGCTCTCTCCGAGGCCATGAAGCCACTGCTTCTGCCCTCAAAGATATTTCAGTGATCTGGGCAACGTGTGTGTTTGCAGGGTTCCAGAGCTTGGGCCGCCGCGTCTAGGAAATTATTGCTTCAAGTTGTAGAGTATCTGAGTATCTTGTTGTTGTTCATGTACAAATACAAATACATACAGATTGTGTACATGACATGCACATACATAATACACTTGGGCTGTTTTCATCTTACAGTCACATGCCATCATAACGTAAATCACCTCTCTTCCTTCTCTCTTCTCTTACATTTTTCTCTTCTTCTCTCTTCTTGTTTTATCCTGTTCACAAGATTAGACGCCTAAGCTTGGCCAACGCACTCGCTTAGAAGCTAGCACCGTACCAAAATCAGCATAAAGTTGAAGCTTGCATAAACACAGTGAAGGAGCTAACTCCAGTTTCAGTTGATGCACAGCATAGCTCTGCTATATGCCGCTTTTTTGTGCGCCGGTCTATTATACATATATCCATATATCTATGTATATCTATTCTTTGTATATCATGTACTGTATATAATATCTATCATGAATGTCTACACAATACAAACTTGAAGTGATCGTCTCGTCAGCAAATCTCAAGTCTTTCACGCAAGCTTTATTCCTAACCATCAACTCTTCATTCTACCCTTGACACAGTCCGCCAGTCTAGTCGCTCACAGTCTGACTCGGGCGGCTAAAACCCGTGTGATGCTTTCCATCTTGACATCCTAAAGTACAAGACGAAAAGTACGGTACAACCATGCATGTAAGTTGAGTAATATACAATAGTCAAGCCTTGCACCATAGTTTAACTTTGGGGTTTTTATATACAGCTATCATACAAGTCTCTTTAAACTTTGTTTTTGTCTTCTTTCATCCATTTCATATTTATATTTATTCCGATATAATGTATTAGCCACTCTTCTCCGTTGTTGAGGTTGCACAAACTTCGATTCATGTATCAATAATTTATATTCCTGTTTACTATTCGTAGTACCGGCCCATATCATAGTAATCAATGTTCACTTTAGCTCGTGATTGCATCCATTCACGTACATACTTAACACATCCACCAACTTTGTATATCGATCACTATAAATTATAATATGTTTGATTACATGTTTCCTTTAACATCACACTTGGAACTACATCTTCAAGATCTCTCGGCGTATATAGTACCGCAGCATCTTATTCACATACCTTCCAAAATGAAAGAAGAGTCAGTCTGACTCTCCCAACACATATTGTGTCTCGAACACCATCACAAAGATATAAAAAACAAAGGTGAAAAGGAAAATATGTCTGCCTCCTCTATCCTTCTTGTATATATTCCACTACATCTTCTTCTCTTGTTCTTTCTTGGAAAAGCCACCAGGATGTCATTAATCTTCAAACTTTTCCTGTATTATAACGGGCATAAAGGTGATTTAACCGTCGTGTACGTCCTTAATCAGCCTAGACCGGTCAATACAACCGATATATTATTCCTCTTATCTTTCAATCTCTTCATCTTTACAGTGCATGTAATTCAGCCATATATAAACATACTTTCAGCTTTCGTAACATTTCAGATATGTTCTACTAATATAGATCCCCATCATATATATAACTCCGGTAGTCATATAGATTTAATTCGGGATTTGGATCACGATATACTACAGCCAACGACTTAAATGAACGCCAATTTCTCGCTACCTTGATTCCATCTGTGGCGTTCGGCTCCTAAATTTACTCAAATGCTCATCTTATGATTCGAGTTCATCTCAGAGTAGGACAGGCAAAGAAAAGGTATGCAAGGAACAACCACTGAAAGACACAAAACCATACAGTTCTTTTTCATATCAATTATATTATTTTTTCTATGTTATCTAGATAGTTGGCTTCCAGATTCCCCGGCAGCCACACAATACGCCAACAGCATGTTACATGTTGTTTCACGGCAGATAGAAACGTGATGGCTTGTGGTTGTCGGTTTCTCATCAACACAAGTAGGCAGAAACACTGTCTGCCATATCACACTTATAACAAGAGAACAGTTAAATATATCAGTATACCTGAAATCGACGACCTTGCATCGCTATACTTTTTCAGAAAAAAAAAAACTCCTTTGCCTTTCTTAGTGAACACTAATACACCTACCTACATCTGCCTCGCATTATTTGTTATATCCTTGTCATCCTCCCACCGTTTGTACAACCGTTGGCAAAGGGGCCATCCTGTTCCAGTTCCACCAATTTCCCATGTCATGCGTGTTATCGAAAGGAGTGTCACACAACGCTCCGTGTGGGTGGTGTTGTCTACTGGTTGGAGATGAAGGAGGAGGGGTGGACCGAAGCATGAAAGAAAGAAGTGACTAGCTGACTAAACACATGGCTTACAGGCCGTATTCTTGTTATTAGAGGGGTAAATCGTAAGTGATAACATACACGATACACGTGGGTAAGAGGTAACTCACAACCCTCAATGTATTTGCTGGAGGTGCTTAAAGCCATGCAAACGACATCGAAAGAAAATACATAGGATATCACAGACGCCAGCGATCTATGATTCCGGTTCATATTAGAGTTTTGTGCTTATTGTTTTGATGGCCTGTAGATCACAGTCAGACCAGTTCCAGTCATAGAATGACACTTTGTTGGCTATCCACAAAAACACATCCGAATTCCATATTTGTCTAGTCAATACGGCCGTTCACTATCGTGTGACTACAGATACATATGATATACACGCATGCATACATATATAGTGCATGCAAGCAAGGTACCAATCCTGAATGGCTTGTCGTGCCTGGATAGCAACCAGTATCAAGTAATAGCGGGAAGTAAGATTATTTCTCCGGGTAAGAATTATACGGCAGGGCCAGGAGCAACTTACATGAAGACAAAGAAGGTAGCCAACACGGTGAATACAATCTGGCGTCAATATCCCCAGCGAGAGTCCATCTTTTTCCCTATGTCTATTTACTTTAGTTTTTTTTCTTGGTCGAATGCCCAATTTTTTTTTTTCATTTGTGTCACCATGATGTCAAAATTTTCCTAAATTACACTATCGCAATTTCCATTCGTTGGCCTATTACTTTTATCTCCTATATCCACGTCAAGCTTTTTTTTTCTTTTAATTATTTTAATATTGAAGGATCAAATCTTCAAACACATGCTCCGGTCCGACTGCTTCAATAAAGAAAAGGGGACAAGTAAAGTAAAGAATACGAATCAGGGTTTCTGGAGTCACTTGACCATGCATTCACTCTCGGAATGTTTTATCCAGAGTCAAATCTAAACACGTATATATGTATATATTGGCCTTTATATCAATAGGCACAATATGCATGATCCCATGACAAGAAGCTTGGCCTCTTTTATGATCTAGAAATAGAGATATTTGAAAGACAATCATGTAGCACGCGATCTGCAGCGAAAGCCAGGACAGAAAGAAAAGAATTGTTTATATCAGTGCGCTGTTGTTTACATACGAAAAACAGATAAAAATATCAATAAAAAGAGTTCGTAAGTTAATCCGTGCTTAGTTCGTTTCGGGGAAACAGCCGGGAAATTAAGTTGAGCAGGAAATTTTTTTGTAGATTAGTTTATTATATCAAAATTTTGGTGATTACTATTATGCTACACGAGAGAAAGATATTGTGGAATACATCTGATTATTAACAAAGGTGAAGTATCGTTCGGTATCCAAGTTATCTTGACAAGAAACGAAACTTATCAAATGTTGCGCTACACTTGTAGGGTTAGGGTTACACGCATAAATTTTTTTTATCAAGCTGCAAGGGGGGAGAGTCCTCTGGAGTAAAAGAACATAAAAGAACAATGCTAACGATAACGCTAATGCCTGGAAGAGCTTAGCCGAGGATCTTGGCTTGATGGTTGGCAGAGTGTTAGGCGGGGCGGGAGGAACGACTTAACCAAGAGAAAAAGCGAAAAAAAGAAACAAATGTAGTTGGAAAATATTGTAAATTTGCTTAGACTGCGTTTTTGCTTAAACGTAGCAGCCGCAAGGGGAAACGTTATTGATTATAATTTTGAAGGGTCTTTGTAATGAGAAAAGAGAATGCTGTATATTTGCATATAAAAACAAGAAAACAGTTGGTAGATATCTGTTGTATTCCAAGGCGGAAACGCGGACCGAAGAACAGGCAAAATGCCTTGTTTCCATATGTATCTTTTTTGAGAGTATATTCTTGCACTAGACACCGCTATGCTATATATGAGAATGAGAGTATGTTCCCAGCAAATTCCGGCCAATTCAGAGTGTTGTGGTTGGTTTTTCAGTGAATATATTCTCGTGGTCTTGAGAACGTCACGACTAACGCCGTTGCTCGAGGACCCTTACATGTAACTTATTTGGTAAGCTAATATCTCTTTTAACATTATAGCGGGGGTTTTCTCATATATTTGCCAAGTTAATGAAGTAAGAATGTCAAGATCTAATAGCCAAGATTCGACGAGAGTTGAGTGCCTGTGAGAATGGTTAATCCCTCCAAAGCATGGATGAAATTGAAGCACAACCTGCAAATCAATCAAGATAATGAAATATGTAGTGATTTCTCTGGATTCGAGTTAGTTATTTCTACATGCCTCGTTTCCAGTGTACGAGATATCAATACAAGGTTGTCGAACTATACACTGGAGGTTTTTATTTTTAATTTTTTTTATCGAAAACAAATCGGTATTAAACTGGGGTATGCGTAGAGGTCTTTCCTAAATAGGAAAGAAATGACCTGTTGTATTGAATTAAAAAAAGTGAAACATTATAGTGCAAGAATATATTATCTTTTTTTTTCTTAGATTTGAATTCAAAATTTCTATTGTCGTATAATCTTCGTGATTCAGGTAGACGATAAATATAATCAAATCAAAAATCAAAATCAAAAGAGTTTCTTTGTTTCGTTCTCAGGCAAAAACATATCGAATTCTAATACAAAACTCACTCTCTAAGTTTCAATAAGCCATTTTTAGTGCTTAAATGTAAATTTCCAGCCGATGTTATAAAGGCTGATATGTGACTAAAGAAATAAATAGCATTTATGGAATGAAAAACAGTTTTATTGAGCTTTAGATCCATCACCCAATACACGCAAAAGGATAATATATGAATTATATGACCTAGTAGTATCTGTGCTATCCCTTTCAATGACCTCTTTGACGTTATTTCAAGTCCTTAAAACCAATGGAATGGGGACAGATAAATGGATGGCCTTTTCAGAATGGATAAAGCCGTGCTTGAATTTTGTCTATCACATGCATGCATCCCTTGTTGTTTTCTTCCCTTTTTCTTTTCTAATATATACTATACTTATACTATACACTCACTCTAGTACAACGAGTTGGCCACTTTCGCGTCATACCATTCAACCTCTATTATTCTATTCGCGATATCTTCAACAATTACCACGAAATAGAAAAAGCATCACGTGTTTCACGCACCGCTGGAATGAAGCAAGCAGTAGCATATCAACCTGAAAACACAGGGTTCTAAAAGTGGCCAACTCGGTGTACTGGCAGACTTTCTGGTTAGCACCATACTCATTCATGTATGATGCGATGTGGGGTGTAGCACGAGTATTTGTTTATTCCTTTTTTCGTCTTCAATCAATCTCAAACAATGTGTTGCTCGAATGTTAAATGCATAAAAGACACCAAACATGTATCCTAAATATGAACATATATGTAGATGAATATATGAATATCTTGAAATATTTAACTGTATTTTCTTTTCTGGTGTTAATGACGCAAGGAAACTGCCCTCCTGGTAGAATCAGGGTGGGGTGGCGAACTTCTAGCGGGGCGTCATTTCCCAAACTGGAAACTGCAAAAAATGACCAAAAGCCAGCTAAATAAATGGAAACATGAATTTGAAGCAAAATAAAGTGCCGAATATCTCGCGTTAATTATATGTTCATTATTTTCTATTACATATTTCATGATACATACATGCATAATATGTAGACTTTTGAAATATATCCAAAGACCTTGATCTATATACTTTTTTTTTATTTTTTTTTATCTTTTTTGAAATCTTCTTAAGAAAGAAAAAAAAAACCACCGAATATACATACGACG
>RHLR01000747.1:0-14135 GCA_009806335.1 Davidsoniella australis
CGGTGGGTGGTCGTGGTGGTGGTGGCTACAGAGGAAGAGGAGGATTCCGTGGTGGTCGTGGTGGCGGTAACCACTATTAAGTAAAGTTATTTCATGAATCGTGATCTATATATTCACATAGTAGAAGGGACAGCGTTTTAACAAGATAAATCGTATTTATTAGTATAGAGTTTAAGCTATAGGTAACATTCGCAAAATCATAAAAGTCATTGACATTTTGACACAATCCCACTCGATAGAATGGTAGTAATACTGTATCACAAATGCACGTGAAGATGAAAGGTTGCTTAGTCGATAGTTTCCTCCTAATACTCGCATATGTGCCATGATTGTATTGAGGCAATATGCCCAATTAACAATCTTGTCCTTCCTACATGTAGTAACTTAGCGCAGATCTTGAATGTGGATTCTTCGATTCTTCGATTCTTCAACGAACCGGCCAACATGTGAAGAATCCTGCGTTGCGTGTTCGATGTTCGATGATCGTCTTCTAATGTGTCTAATGTGTCTAATGTGTCTAATGTATATCCTTTTTTTCTTTTTCTTTTCTTTTGTTTGTTCTTTTTCCCTCATGTTTGCTTCTTTGTTTTGGCTCCAACCAGGTACGAATGTACTTGGCTCCTACTGTTCTAGAGCCCACTCTCCCCTGAATTTTGAGTGACCGCCTGTATTCTTGCCTTGTCATCCTACGGTAAACTACACCGATAGAAGCAATCCTTCACTGTAAGCTTGCTCGGCCATCAGCATATTTGCCCAGGAATCATCGTTTGCTCCCATAGAAATGCACCCATACAAACGTATATCGCGGCCCAGATCCTCTATTAAGGCTGTCAATAGAAGTACATAGCAGCCTTGCTGATTCTTCCATATTCGATTTTTTCGGCATCTCTTTTTTCTACAGCGACACTACAGCTAAATTAGCAGTTTCTATTGTGTTATTCTCGAGCAAACCCCTGCTTCGACAGTCGATTTTTTCGATATAGAATTGGCCGACTTACTTACGCGACCGCCATTTATTCTTCAATTTTTTTCCCTTTTCAACAGCCCCTCCTTGTCTCTCTTCCCCCACCCCCGCCATAGTAATATTGCTCTCCTACTCAATTATGAACTAGTGCCAGCCCGTTGCTTCTCTATTAGCTGTACTGTACTTGTACTTTGTAGCGTGCCGCCAACGCACTATTAACGAGCTAGCCCGCACAAGCTTCTAGCTGATCCAATCTGTCTCAGCCCATTATCTGGACTCCCTCGTACCTATCTATACACACCAGCCTGTTCTGTTTCTGAAGCTACCCGTCAATACAAACAATCGCCCCGTCTCAGTGACGCCACTTCCATCACGATGGACCCTCGACGGGATGGTGAGCTTGTTGAGGTCATCTTCGGCCGCCTGGCTGAGAAGGTGTGTGTCCTCGCCGTTCCGGCCCAAGCTCCTCCAGCCGTTCTTACTCGGCACCGACCACCACTAACTCTATCTCGAACAGCTTCCCCATAAGACTCGAGCCACGCAACAAGACCTCGCCCATGATGACATTCTTTCAGCGACTCGCGCCACACTCATCAACCTCAGTGTCTCGAACATCACCTTAGTACTAGAGACCGCGATTCCCGTTCTCATCGACCTCTTTCCCCCGCCGAACAAGCTCATCGAGAGCCAGATCCTCAAGTCTCAGATATATGTCGTCTCGCTCCTAGCCGATTGCTGCAAAGCTAATTGGGATGATGTACGAGCACGAACGAATTCCAATGCGCCACACATCGTACCCGAAGCTCTCGACGATGAGCTTGTTTCCAGCCTATTTGACGCAATTAAGAATCTGCTAGAGCCGTTCCCAGAGACCTGCATCCTACCCTCCAAAGTCCTGCTCGGTGCCGACGCCATCGACTTTCCGCGATCATTAGAGCCTCGCGCAGACGAGTTATACGCTAGTATGCTTTCGGAGCCAAGTTCAGTCAATGCCTTGCGGTCTGATCTAGCAACACTCGATGACAATATCAGAGTTCTAGTAGAGTTTGTGTCAGCGTCAAGCTGGGACTCTTGCTACAGTTACCTCCGAGTAATCATATTCGCACTTCGTGCAAACCCTATCGGTGCCGGCTCCGGGAACAACATGCAAAGTGCATTGAGAGAAGAGGACCGCTCTGGAATGGTGTTCTTAAGGGCACTATCATTCTTCTGGGTTGACAGCAGCAAGCTGGGTGCTATCCTGAATGAAATTGCAACTACATATCACCAACTCAAGGTCCCTTTGAAAAACACCGTAGCTACCGTTATGCCGCTGTTGATTACACGCTGGATTGACCGCTTTCCCGAAGAGTTTGTCCGTCTTCATTCGCGCCATATGAAGCTGTCGGGGGCCGTTGAAACCTTGTTCGACATGTGCTATATTGACGCAAATCGGATACGACACCTCTATGTGCCCATGAAACTATCCCTTCTTCTCTTATTACCCGATGTCTTCGAAGTTGCTAGCAGTCTGTCGAGTGTTAAGAGCTCATCCATGAGCAAGCGCGTAGGTGTATTAGATGGCCTCAAGAAAGCATTGCGGAATAAAAACCAGCACGCTTGCTTTTGCTTGGTTCTCCTTCTTAGATCTGCCCGTCATTTCGATAGTGATACGGATACCGCCCTATCTAGTTTCTCTTTAGATATCCAGGACGAAATCAGAGATGCGGTGTTCCGTAACTTTTCGCCTGCGTCAGAAGGCTTGTTTTTGGATCAAGATATGATAACGGCATCCTTTGTAGCACTAGCACACTTGGATCTTGAAGGTGTTTCTGACTCGTTGCTGGACAGCTGTTTAATGTCTTCGGCTCCGCTATCATTCAAACTGGCTATTATCCAGGCGTGTCAGTATTTCGCCAATCTTCCAGATCAAAGCCATTACGAACTGCTTTACAAATCAGCTTCGCCATTCATCCACATTCAACTCAAGGTACAGAGATACCCCCCCAAGTCTTGTCCCAGGTCTTGTAACAGACGTGTCCATCATATTCTAATATCTCCATGTTATATATAATACAGGCTATCTCAGATGGAGTCACTTCAGTTGTTCTTCCAGATCCATCAAATTCGGATTTGACACCCACACAAGCAACAGCCGTTATGGCTCAAGGTATTCTTGATTTTTTAGGGTATCAAATGGTCACATGATGTATCACTCATCACTCACTGAGTCGGATGAGAGGAATCTTCTGAAATCTTTTCTTTTTTGCTTGGTGTCTCGTGATGCCGTGATTCGGAATCTAGCTGGAAAGGTTTCGTGCAGTCTCTTCGACGACAGCCCGGAAGCCAAGAAAAAATGCACACCAATAGCCAAGTTGAGCACAAAAACTTGGTGCGCGGAGTACTGGCGCAGAAGGTATGTAAATCTTAATAGTATATGCTATACAGTGTCAATGCGTACTAATATAAACTTTGTTCTTAGCGCAACTATATTGACGAAGATATGTACAGAGCTAGATGTGCATACATCCCAATCACGACTTCATGACTTGGAAGAGAACTTAACAGCCCGTGTCAGAGTTCTCAAGGAATTTCCGGACTTGTGCAACATCAAGCTAGATATTCCAGAAGTCGTGGCTGCAGCATCACAAATTGAGACAACTCTCCTTCTACTTTTGTGTGCTGTCGATATCAATGTCTGTCAAGTCGTCACAAACTGCATTGGCCTATTCATACAAGAATCAGTACTATTGGCTAGCACATCCGAGAATAGCCACAGAACCAGTCTGCTACGGAACCAACAAATCTTCGAAGAGCTTGCGTCAAAAGACTTTCGGTTTACCGGTCTAGTGGCTTTTCAAAAACGCACCCGTGGTCTACTACGTCGTCTGATCTACCCAACACCAGGAATTATACGTGCTTGGGAACTGGCGCTGGACCAATGGATACAGATATCTGGAGACATATCCCTATCACTTTCAGAAAATACTCCCGATTCAACTATGGCAGAGTGGCGCAACTACTCTGGTCTCTTAGCATCAGTCGGAGGCATCTGCACAGCCGAACGTTCGTCATCTCTCGACGAGCCAGTAATAAGCGGCTTGCGGTGGATTGACCGTGTTACGTCTGACCAGCAAGAAGAACCACTTCTTTTGAGATATCTACGCTCAAGTGTACAACTTCTAGCCTGCTCCAACGTGCTAGTTCGGGAAGCTACCCGTGAGGTTCTATCAACAGAGATCTCGCCATTTCTGTACCAACAACTGTTCACTGCACTAGAACTCGAGCTTGACATGCTTTTTACAAATGCGCATGACCCGAAATTATCTGATCGTAGCACGGACCGGGAGATCAGCTTTGCTGAACAGGCAGCAACACTGATTCGGACACTGGTAGAACGCCTTGAAACGCCAGCTGATGTTGGTGCAGCGGCATCAATCAATCTTGGCAATCTAACACTCAGCTTCGCCAAGTTCATGATTGGCATGCCAGACAATCTCAGAGTTATACGAGTCAAGATCAAGATATGTCAGCTTGCGGAGTCTGTAATCAACCGAAAGGAGTATCTCAACCTACGAGATGATGTGCGTGTCCGCAATCAATTACTCGAGTTCATCTTTTCATGGATTGCACGACCTAAAACGCCACGATCTGACTCACAGACGCTCTCTACACGCCTTGACGAGTTATCAAGGCTTCAAAGAGATCTCGATAAGGCATGCCTGAAGTGTCTTGCGGAGCTAACTTACCGACTACCATTACAAGCCACAAATGATAGTCACTCGGATGCAAGCGCTAGTGAAAACAAGTCACAGTTGTTCCAGACATATTTCAACAGATTCCTTTTCCTCTTGAACCAGGACCCCGTTGATTCACGTCGTCCCGACTACCTACCCAAAGATGGAGGTAACTCGATTTCAGACCTTTCTATCATCATCTTGTCGAATCTTCTAAGTGCCAACATTGACGTCGGCTTGAAACACTCTCTTAATATTGGCTATCATGAGAAGCCCGAAATTCGTACGGCCTTTGTCAAGGTACTATACAATATTCTCATGCAAGGAACGGAATTCAGCAACTTATCCGACTCGGCTGTCAGCGAAAAGCATGCCCAGCTACTCAGTATTCTCACAGCCGACATATCTTTGGCCATTGCCCTGAGCGTCATCTGTCCAGCGAATGAAGTGGATGAAATGGCCATATCTCTATTAGTGATCTACGAACAGCACGGCCGGGGCTTTGAGCTGATTGAAGCTCTAATTCGCCAAGAGATTGAAGATACTGATTCTGAATCTGAAATTCTTCGGCGTAACTGTGTCGCTACCAAAATGCTGTCAATATACGCCAAATGGAAGGGATCAGCATACCTTAAGTCGACTCTTAACAAGGTAGTAGAGCGGCTGATGCTTACATCGACGGAGCTCAGCCTCGAGTTAGATCCAGCTCGTGTGTCGTCGCAACAGGAACTTCAAAACAATGCTATACAATTGCGCGTAGTAGCCAAGGTCTTTGTGGACGATATCTGCTCATCATCGTCGAACATCCCCACCACTTTCCGAAAGATCTGCAGTATCATCTCTTCCACAGTGCTTCCGCGGTTCCCAGGTGCGAAGTATACGGCAGTAGGCGCATTCATCTTTCTACGCTTTTTCTGCCCGGCCATCGTGGCGCCAGATGTCGAAGGTCTAGTGTCAATCCCGGCGTCCAAAGAAATGCGCCGTGGACTGCTGCTGATTGCCAAAGTGGTCCAGAACCTTGCCAATAATGTGCTATTCGGAGCCAAGGAGCCATTCATGTTCCCGCTAAATGACTTTCTGACTGAAAATATCTACCGAGTCACAACGTTCTTGCGCGAAATTTCAGTGCCACCTGTGGCAGAGATCGAGCCAACGGTTGCCGAATGGTCGGAGTTCGGGTCTTGTGTGTCTCTACACAGATTCCTATATGACCATTGGGACCAGTTCCGGCTAAGACTTGCGTATCAAGACCGGAGAGAGCAAGCCCGCTCACCAGCTGCCGAGCCGCAGAAGGCCCGTTCGCCTCTAATCGAGCCACTGCGCAAGTTGGTAACAAACCTCGGCCCGCCACCAATGGCAATCACGTGGAACAAGCCGGCGCTCTCGGCCAACAGCCCGCCTGCGTATGCGAGATTCCACAGCTTCATGCTACGCAATTCAGTGCGCAGCCCAGAGTCGTTTCTTAACTCACGATCAGTGTACGAAGGCGGTGAAAACAAGGTCAGTATATTTCCAGTGTTATGGAAGGTTGTTGTTTGTACATGCTAACTTTCTTTCTCTTTACACACAGTTCGGTCTGCCAATCATCTGTATCATTCTTAGATACATTGATGTCGAGACCATCGACTACGATGCGGTAATATACACCTATCTCAAGCTTACGAGCCGGCTTTGGAATCGGCCGTTTGGTCTTCTGATCGATTCCACGTTTTACAATGGCCACGTCGAGGCTCCGGAAGAGATCTTTGAAAAGATTGACAAGCTGTCACCGGCTGAGTTGGCCAAGTCTCTCGAATGTATTTATGTGCATAACATGAACAGCCCATTTAGGTGAGTCTAGAGGAACATCGCTCGCAACAACTAAAGCACGTATAAGCTAACGATTTTCAGATCGTGTCTCCGCCGTCTACTACGCTCCTCTAGCCGTAACGCGACCAGCGTGTTCAACCCAAAGAACGTGAAGTACATACTTCTCCGCGATCGCTACGATCTCCAGTCGCACTTCCTCATGAGTCAAATTCATCTACCGACCGAAACAACCAGTGTCATCACCGACACACGGCAAATGTCTCCAACTCTCATCAAGCTGTCCCGTAATCGTGGAGACACCGAGGTCACGATGAACATTAGCAACCACTTCATCCAAGTGACGACTCTGGATAAACAGGAGGTCCACTCTACGTCGCACATTAGTGGTATCATCAACGATATCTTCCGCATTGGTGAAGTTGAAGATACGCCTTCCAATATGTCGTTAGATGATAGTTCGGGCTTTGGACTGCGAGCCGACAATGGCAAGGTTGTGATGCAGTTCAAGAGCAGCAAGACGCCAGATATAATTACGGCCATCCGGACAAACAAGGCCAAGAGTGGCAAGGAAAGCCGTACCCATAAGACATTCGATCGCCTTGTACGGCCGCAAGATGTTCCGGGTACCTTGCTCAACCTGTCACTCACCAACCTCAGTAGCACGGATCACACACTACGTCTCGCCTCTTATAACCTGCTCGGCGCTTTGTGTCGGGCATTCAAATTCACCGCAGCTGACAAGCTACTATGTCTCAAGGACATCTCGATTCCGCTGGATCCCGCTGCGTTTGTTCTACGCATCAGTACCGAACTAGCACGTAGTGAGCCAAAGCTGACGCAAGATTTCCTGACCGAGTTCTTCGTTGGTTGGGACAGTTTCTTGCCTGAACAAAGACCGCTCAGTCTGGCGTATATGTCTCCATGGTTGCCTGGTCTCCGCACGCACATGTTGGCCAACAACGAGGGTGATGGCGAGAAGGTGCGAGAGAAAGTGGCGTCGATCATCCGCAAGCTAGTCGATGTGGCTATTTCCGATAATCTTCTCACTTATACAATGGAGAAGACAGTGTGGCCACGCATCAGTGAAGACGAGATTCTAGCTGATATCTTGTTGGAAGAGCTGACACGGACGGCATTGAAGCTCCCGCTGCCATTGGCCATGCCCCAGATGCAGATACAGTCACACATGCACCATTCTCAGGCAATGGCTATGGCCTATGACAGCAGCAGCAGTGCCTCGCTCGACGCACTAGCGTCCATAGCGTCAGCCATTGGCACTGTTACAATGCGTGGAAAGATAGTAGCCCGCTTGCGCAAGGTCCTTAACCGTTCATCTATGCGGCCTACACGCCTACTTTCAGACAATGGTGTTTGGGGTGAGATATGTGTTCTTCTCCGCTTCTGCCTGGCGCTATCCTTTGATTCTGGAGTCCAGGCCCAACTATACCTGCCAGATATCTTCCACATTGTCACTATGCTCGCCAACACTGGTGCACCTGATGTGCGAAGCGTCGTCCACCGCCTGCTAATTAACTCGCTACACTCTATATACACGTCATTTTCCATCCCAGAAGTTAATCAAGCCAAGCTCATGGGCATGCTTGAGTATCTAGACGAACCACGTAGCGAGCTATTTTTGCCCGTTGGCGGTGCTCGCGAAGGCACCTCCATCCATACCAGCCAGGAGCCCGCTGTTTCCTCGCTAAATGCCGTTGAAGCCCTTGCCAACTTACTTATCGACGTCTGTGCTATTGCTGCTCCCAACCTCGATGCTGCCAACGCCTGGCGCGCCCGCTGGATGAGTCTTGTCGCAAGCACTGCCTTTCAAGTCAACCCTGCTATCCAGCCACGTGCTTTCACCATAATGGGCTGCTTGGCCCAGGGCGACGTCGACGATGACTTACTCTATCAGGTTCTAGTCTCGCTTGGCTCTAGTGTCACTCGCTTCTGCGAAGATGGAAACGCTGATTTACTCATCTCCATCATCACCGCCTTGTCTAAGATGATGGCCAAGTTGCCACCCACGTCTCGCTATGGTCTGCAGTTGTTCTGGCTCGCCATCTCACTCATGCGCTTTGTTCCTGCCAGTCTATTCAACTATGCCGCCATGTTCCTCGAGGCCTTCTTAACTAATATCTACCTAGCTGACACCGTGACGGGCGGTTCCAAGCTAGTTCCTCTATTGCTACAAGCTCGTAATACACTCAAGGATGCATGCTTTGCTCTAGATGACACCCACGGTGTCCAGTTCACCCCAGACAATTTCCATTTTGCTGTCTGTGCCTGCCTTGTTCGCGGTCTGACGGACACTACAACTCGTTCTTCTACAATGCGTATCTTGTCCGTCTTTCTCGATGTCATGGAGCCAGAGACTGCGCCTACTCATGAACCCGGTACTTCTTCACCCGATTTTATCAAGGGCTCAACTCAATCTCCTTATGCTGCACTGATGCTCTCACGCTCCATCGCCATTGAGGAGCTGAACGATCGTCTATGGTTCCCTGAAATGAATACTCAAACCCTCAACGAAGGCATCCTTGAATGGCGTTCTCACGATCTAGATGACATCAAAGATAAAGACTTGCTACTCAACACTTGCATCGAAATTGTCGATTTCAAGGATCTGGATCCTGCTATCCAAGAGCGTAGTTTCAAGTGGCTCAAAATTGTTGCTCTTCAAAGACCTTCCGTTTTCATGCATCTGTAAGTCTTAAATTTTATTTGTAATTATCGCTATATTATATGTTGATCAAGCCCACTAACTATTACTAGATATCCCGACGTTACAAAAATCCTAGATGAGGTTCTATACTTCTGTCAGAGCTCAGCCACTCTGCAGTCAGCATATGAGCTACTCCAATGTCTAATCACGAATCCCAAGTTCGCAATGGCCTTTTCACAAGATTCCGACTCATACAAAGTCCTTGATGAAATAGGCTTCGGCGATATTGCTACGACCTGCTCATACCAGGCTCATAGAGAGCCTGATGCTATATTTGCATCTCAGCTCAAAGATCTCATCAATGTAAGATTATATATTCTATAACCAATCTTCATTTGTACTTGACAATTTGTTTATTGAAACTAACTTCTCTTTTTTTTTTCATCCAGGTCATCATTCTTTAAAGCGTTCAATGTTATATGTATCTTCCAATCATTAGAAACTTCTAACTATGTAAATAGAAATGAAAATACAGTGAAATATTTACTAAACGGTGTTAATATCATCAATCTGTACAGAAAATGGTAACATTTTTGCCAATTTGTGATCATTTTTCAATCTAGATAGTTCTTCAAGTATTTGTTTTAAATTGGCTTAGATGCAACTACAGATAGTAACATCTTTATAGATCCCATAAGATTAATGAATTAAAAAAAGAAAAAAAGAAAAAAAGAAACTACAGAGAGTTAGTTATAGTCAGTGGTTTTTCACCGCTTCCTTAATTATTAAGTTTTCGAAAGCGTAAATCTTCATGTTAGGGTTAACATCCATTACTCTCGTCCCAACTCTGAGTCCCTCATACAATGTTTAAATGTTTAGGGTTGCCCATAACCCATATATTAATTTCGGTAATGAACCTTTTTTTCTTTATCGAATCTTATTGTTTACGTCAAACTCTATCTGACTAAAAACTTTCTATTATTTGTCTACATTGACTATTATTATTTAGATTGTTATTAAACTCTCCATAATACTATTACTCAATTGTGATATATAAGCTAGATTAAGTATTCTCGATCGTATAAGCACAAAAAAGAATTCCTCTCTAAGTATATAAAGAATACTTGTTTTGCTATCTTGTGTGTTGATTCGACTCTAGTATTTTTTTTCAGACTTTCAACTCGTAGTAATTTATCATGCTGCCCCTCCCGTTTGTCTTCCCATAGTACGTTTTTCCCATGAATTAATTACAAACTACGAAGGCTTTGTCGAGTCTACCAATTCTTATGCTAAACCCTAATTCCATAACTATGAGACAAGCGACATCCATGATAGAAAGTGGAATATGGCAATTTGGCAGTTATACTTGCTTGAAAAAGAAGACGAAAAAGACTAGAACTAAACTAAGCAAATGTAATTGTCTACTGCTTATTCTTTCCACTGCATCTTGTTTAGACTGTTTAGAACTCTGTTCTCATTGCGGAATTCTTAAAATACCCATCTTCACCATCTATGCTTCAATTCCCTCTGGATATTCACTTAAGATCTTGAAATGTATCCTGTCCCTCAGCATCTCATTACAAATTTATCTCGACAAGAATTGCTGAAGATTTAAACAAAGTTTAATCAAATCAAGATAGTGGAGGCTACCTGTATCCCAATTTAAAGAGGACTATCGATGATCCGGAATTCGTAAAAAAGAGGGCGATAGCAAGAGCTTGAGAATGTGATTTAGTAGGAACTAAGTCTAGAAGATGGATGTGACGTAGAGATCACAGAAGAAAACTCTAGGTATGGGAATTATAGAACATTGACCAGGGGAGAAGATGTTGTCATGATGTTTCGAGAATGAATCAAGGGAACTAAGGATACAGAGCGAAGCATATACTCTTTTGTAAGATATATAGTCAGAGACGGACTGAAAAAATTATTCTTGTAAGTATACAAAAGGAACGATGATTATGCTTGCTATGAAAGGTTTAAAAAGATATACATCGAAAGTCTGAGGAGAAGATTTGGATGGAACTAAAAATAGAATAGAAATAGATGTAGATACTCTTTCCTTCACTTGATTGATTTAATATACATAGCTATAAATACAGATACTTAAACTCAAGAGAAGTTGCTAGTTTCATACATACGGTCGAGGAGCAAAGACTACTCGATCTATCTTGAAAGCAAAAAAATGGATGATGCCCTAACATTAGTGTATGGGAAAAGACGAGACAGTAAAGTAGATATAGAAAGAGCTCGTACTCGTTAGTGCAAACTTGATGATTTCGTACATTGACAGGGCGAATTCAAAGAAAAGACGGTAGAAATGAGCTGAGGCTGACAAAAAATAGATTGTGTCAGTTGTTTTGAATTCATGTATTTTTCTGTTTTTAGTAGGCATATCAGCTCTTAAGCTGACTAACCGTTTAACTTTCTATCAAAATCTCAGAGTTGGTACCTTGTTACTAACAGGACTTGACGGCATCGAAAGAGAATTGGGGTGACAGAGGTTGCACAGAGGACAAAGAGTAAAGAAGGAAGTTTGATATCAATGGCTTTGGAGATATGACGAAATGAGAAGAAGAAAACGAGCTGCAAGAACGGGGAAGAACAGGACAGAGGGGAAGATAGGCATTCATGTTTCTGTGAAGCACTGGAAAGCCGGGCATCCCGTTAGAACAGAACAAAACAGAATAGAGCAACACACACAGCATATAATGAATAATATGACCGCATGAAAGGTTCTCGTACCATATATCGCACAAGTACAAGCTACCATTTTAAGACATACACACTGTTAGTCCGAATAAGAACGATAGAAAACTTCTCGAGTGGTACAAGTGTACTTCCACTAAGGAACTGAGCACTATCCAGCTCCCAAGTCCATTCAGTACAGAACTGGTATGATGACAGTGATACATGATTTATTATAAGATAGACAGACAGTGCGGACCCTGGGCAAAGAATCACTGAAGCGCCACTGAACATCAAAATAGAACGACTCATCGATACTTGGGGTCGTGATTAATAGAGTATCTTGTATATAAGTGAACATTCTAAAGAAGAATGAGAAGATATGAAATGTTTCATGGTAGAGTCTTGACTAACAAACAACCTTAAGAAACTAAAGTAAAACTGATGGAGAGAATGAAAGAGCAAGGTAGCTAACTATACAACAGGAAGCTTGCTCATCAGCTATTAATCTTGAAGGCTAGGCCTCTCACCTAGCCAAACACTATGGAGTCTTAGCCCTTTGAAAAAGTTCTCCTCCTGTCTCTTTAGAGAAAGGAGGAGAACTGAAGAAGATAATGATAATGCACAAAATTCCTTCTCACCAAAGCAAATAATCAACTACAACTCCTACACTTACTTTCCTTCTTTGGTTTCGACATCACATATCGTTGCTAACCAAGTTCCTGTTTTGCTGCATTTTTTTGGTTATACTATTCTTCCTCTTGTCTATTCTCACGTCACATACTACCGGGACATATTCATCGTGGTTTTCTTCCTAGGATTTACACTGTTACAAGCGAGACAAGTAGATGAGGGTCGGAGAACATAGGGAGAAACACGACCTTAGTGAAGGCCAAGGAGTAATTAACATAAAGGAAGTTGATTGGTTTATATTTAACTAAAACAGAAGCTAGAAGGACAAAGGGATTCACAAGAAAACCAAAGCGAGGAGACGATGTCTTTATAATTAGCAATCATTAGAGCTTCAACAAGGCACAAGCCCATTCAAGTTACGGGAAACTCTGTCACGAGTGAAAATAAATGCCCGACTGGGGAAACAGAAAAAAAAACATATATCGAGAGTCTGAAGAGAAGATTCAGACATAACTGAAAACTAAAGGAGAATCTATCGTTATCTAAGGACTTGAGGTTTCCATAAGAATAGCTAAGTAGGTTACACTCCATAAGATTAATGAATAAAAATAAAAATAAAAATTTAAAAAAAGTAGGTTACACACATTTCTAAAAAATAGGAAACCAGGTAGGGAAGCAAACAGGTTTTCAGGTGAGTAGGCAAAACATAGAGAAGCCAAATCAAGCGAGGTGTTGGGAATGCACATCGGGAATTCATAACAAAAATCTAGAGAGGAAATTCCGATAATAGAAAACAAGAGGAGGAGGTAGACAAACTTATAGACATTAAAGCCATAGTGAAAGTTCCATACCCTCAGTAATCATATAACAATGACACAAATAGCAAAATTAGATTGGTGACTCAACTCGGAGATCTAGCAAAGTGGCTGAGATAACAAAACAACTAAGAAACTAAACTAGACGAGAAAATACAATGACCTAAGTGATTCACAATGAGTGTTATGAATGAAGATCGTTTCGTGATTGAATAGGCTTCGAACACAGCTAGTCGTAACGTATCAGAGTGGAGTCACGGGCATATAACTTTAATAGAGGGATAGTACAAGATGAGACATGTAGGGTTGATGTTGCAATGTAAAACGAAAGGATATAATCCAGTTTCAGTCTTCCTGGTGGTTAGAAACCTTTACACCGTATAACTATACTATGTATGTTGATCGTCGTGCAAGACAACAGCGTCATATGCTGTTACATTACAACTAACAGTATGAAAACAGACATCAAGCTTTTCAAATATATGAGCTGAGGCCTTGCTCTAGTTAGTTTCTAATATAATTTGGTTTATGCTCATAATATTCTTAGTAAGGGCATAATCATAAAAGCAGGGACATTAATTCATACCACTAGCCTTCTTCGAATTGTTGTTCCAGAGCCTGTCGAGAACACCAGTGGCTATACAGGCCCTTTGAACAAGCCTGATGTTGAGACGATCTAAGGAAGGGACGAGGCCAGCAATCTTAGAAAGAGTGATTAGATTGTGGCCGATGGAGAGAAGGACTATAATCTGTGGAATAAACGGCGGGAGACGTCCCTATTTATAACCGTTTTGGCATCGGCTTAGATCAAGCTTAGCCGTAACCACCAGGGCCTTAGACCCTTACAC
>RHLR01000748.1:0-14127 GCA_009806335.1 Davidsoniella australis
GGACCGGGTCTAGGGCCGCTCTCATGTCGAGGCATCACGGAAAAAAAAAAAGAAAAAAAAAAAGAAGAAAAAAAAAGACATGTCAAGATGGACTAGAGCAGAAACGTCTGTTCTCGCTGTCTTCTCGGCTCTTCTTTTTTTTCTTTAATTTGTTTCCTTCCTCGTCTAGGTCCGGGCTTCGTTTTCTCCTACTAATTCCATTCGATGATCTTAGAGCTTGACATTTGCTATTCCAGCTTAGCTTATACGGACTTGACCATCAAGCAAAGCAAAGTTCCTTCGCCATCATTACACGTAGTATCAACGTATATATATCTTGCTATCTATAGTAGCCTTTCTTGGCCTCTTTTCGATTATCAAATAGGCCGCACTAACACCATATCGAGAAAACAAAAGGATTGACTGGAATCATAGCAAACTATCCATCCCATCCTTATGCTCATGCTCACAAAACCCCTCCCCCAGATAATCTTCTCCAGGATCTGTAAAACCCGGCCCAACATGTACAAGCCAAACGTCTGATTAAGATTCCCTATTCCGATCACAAATGAGAGCTTGGGGATCTATCTGTATCTTCCACACAGTAGTGAGCTTCCTCTTTTCTTTTTTTTGTCTGTCCGCCGCAGGACAGGGCCGAATACATCGTTGCAAGCTGCATATCTCGGCCGTCGGTCAACTAGTCTATTGTTACTCTACCTGTAGCTAACTACTGACACATCAACGAACAAAACGGCTGACGCACTAGGTTTGGTTTCTTTTTCTTTCTCGGATTTCCATTTCGTTTATTTGATCTCCTCCTTAGTAAGACTCTAGTTCTTGTAAGTCGAGAATCCACAACTTGTCCGTAGGCGAAGAATAGTCGTCTTCTTGGAGCTAGCATGAAGCTACCTCCCGGTGAAGCTGATGTGCTTTGGAATAGCTTAGACTCATTGGTTTTTTGGTTTTTTCAGGAGGTGGGATGAGTAGCATTCGAACATGACATTAAAGGATGTATGTACCCTACCTAAACGACCCCTGTTATTCAATACTTACTGTCCTCTATCTTGGCGATTACATACATACATATTTAGTCTTGAGGTTTCTCTTGTCTACGGCTATGGCCCGGTGTTTTCTCGCCTGACTTTAGCCAGTATCATGATCCTTCATAAATCCCAAAAAGTCAGTCAATTCTCGGGAAAGCGCGGATCTCTGTCCTCACGCTGTTTCTTTCCACTTTGCTCAAAACTATCGTGAGATAAAAAGACGACACGATATTTTCACCTGGGCTGTTTTATTACCTGCTTCCTGCTACAAATCACCTTACCCAGTAGCCCCGATAGTTCTAAGTTTATTCAAATATCCTACCCAGGCTCAAAAGGGTAACGGCTGTAATGTTTCGGCTGGACTCTCTCTTTTTTTTTTCTTTTTTTTTTTTTCTCAAAGCTTGTCAAAGGCTAGTAATCGAAATCACTAGTCAATGTTCCTCAGATGATATCTTGTAAAACCACATCATCCACAATGCCTAAACGCCAAACAAGGTGGTCCGAGAGACCCAACAAGTGTCGGATGTCAACCTACAATATACTCTTCTCGAGAAAACAAAGAGCTCTAGTCAATACCGGTGCCAACGGTAGTAACCATAACTTAGCCAGCGGGGAGCCTTTGCGGCTTAAAACCATGAGGCCCAACTTGACAACTATACAATTATGGGTAGGCTGCTTCTTGGCCACACTTGTCATGTCAATTGTCAAGAACAAAAATGGCAAATCCGACTGATAGAAGTAGTCTTTTTTCTAATAGCTATGGTTTAGATGTCCTCCTCGGTATTTTTTCATAGAATCTGTCAGTTGCACGGACGACAAGAAGGGCCTGATTAACCGGTCTACAAGTGCTTCTACTACTATAAAATCTGTAAATATCGTACTTTAAAGGCACTTTATTGCTCATAATTCCTCGCTTAGACGGCTAAATAGGCTATGGTAAAAGCCTTAATATTTCTTGACCCACCCACTATCAAGAGCAACGTTGCTGAGTCGTATATGTTAGGGTTAGATTCTCATTTCTTGGGTTAAACAGTTAGGCGTGTATGTTTGTACAAGTAAAAACCCGACTTGTCTAGTATTGTCTTACAATGACGCTTGTTATCCCTATATTACGTATGAGGCTGATCTACTGGGAAGAAAAAAAAATAAAGCAAAACAAATATCAGAAAGGACTAGTTGGTATATCGGGGAGCCTCTGAATTTCGGGATTTATTCCCTTTGTGCGGCTTGAGATAGTAGGAATATAATCAAATTAAAGAGATAGTAGGAACATGACGAATATGCCTGAATATACAGATTACAGTACAGATAGGTGTTATAAAAAAAGGAATAAAAGAGACAAGATACCATTAATGGCCACCAATGGTATTGCGGTGGCAACGTGATTCTTTCTTTCCTTTCATTTTTTGCGGCGTCTCTGCAGATAAGCATACATTTGGGCCTATCCTGTTTCGTTTTATTTTTCTACTTTCCTCCGAGTCTTGGCATGCAATCATGTAATGAGAGACAAGTGTGACTGTGATTGCGAACCAAACTACACCAAAAACAAGCAGCAGTATTATCGATACTCCTCCTTGGACTTCTACAACTATCGTGAGAAATGAAGACGACGAATGTTGGCGCAGGTGGCTTGTCCAATAATCATAAAAAGACTGTGGCCTATCCCTTGCCATTCTCACCCTCCTTCGGCTGTTTCCAAAGTGACTCCAACAATACAAAATGGCTGTGAATCTCACGATATCGTTTCCATGCATGGCTCCTGTGATATCCAAACATTAATATATCTGTACGTACGTACATATATGTATGTACACACCGTCATTATAGTGTACAGGTTTATTATAATATGTGTTAGGTTGTTTGTATATCTGTGCACGAACAAAGTCCGGACGTACATAACATTGCATCACATGACCCTCCTGCAGGTATCGTGACCGTTTGTGTCCTTGGTGTTTCTACTGATTTTCGTTGGGAGGAATCAGAAAGCAAGAAAGAAGAAAGAAGCACAAAAGGAAGATATCAAAAAGACGTTGGTTGGTCCCTTGCTGCCCAAGAGCGGTGAAGACCACAGAAAGCGGCTATTTTTCTCTCTCTCTCTCTCGTTTCTTCTTTTCATCAAGTGCAAGGGAACCATGTTTGTTCTCTCTCTCTCGTTCTCTTTCTCCCCGTCATCCATGGCCCAGAACAAGAAAAAAAAAGAAAGACACCTGGGGTGTTGTCTTTAAATTTTCCTTTGAGTTCGTATTGGTCACTTCAGCCGTGCCTTACTATGAGCTGTTCGCGTCCACGGCAGGTCAAGAAATAACTATCGTGACCTTCTTGCTATTGGGGTTTTGTTGGAGACAGAGTCTGGACCGTTGGAAATGTAATGGTGCAGCCATAGCGTGAGAAACTCGGTTTACTACTACGTTTTCGATGTGTATATGCGGGAAGCGAAATATCCAAGTTGACTAGAGATTCAGCTAATTTTTTTTTAAAAAACAGAACAAGGGCATGGCCATATTATAGTTATGCTTCTGTTAAGCTTTTATATAGCTGTATGTAGTTACATTTATTTATTTTAATTTTGCTTTTCAAAGCCTCAACTCAAATATAACAAATACTAATTAAATTACATACTACTGCCCATATTGATGTTTTCCCGATGTAGGAAAACAAATCCATATAACTAGACTAAGATTATCGTCTCTCTCGGGAGAAATTGTCTTCTTGATCACCATGCATACTTACTAAAAACTGGTGACAGGATGCTTGCGATCCATGCTGTCAAGGCCAGAGATGTTCTAGTCAAGCAAAGGAACATGATCGGGCCGTTAAACTAGAATATATATACATAATACTGATCTTGATCTTGCACTCTTCCATCAATTATAGTAGCTTCGTAAGCCGGCGGAAGAGAAACATATCTCAAATCATTATAGGACTTGGCAATATTCTAACATAAATGGTGTTTTAAATTATACAACAAATACTAGGTTGGGCCTTCTAAGTTTGGTCTGGTCTAGTTTTCTCAGATAGCTGGTGGGAAGGGGAGGAGATGCCTTTCTGTCTTAGTTTAATGAAAAGCTAATGCCATGATACTTGGAATTTACGGTACTAGAATGGCAACGACTATCGTGAGAACAACACAGCTCGGAGTACAGAACTAGAAAGGTCGAGACTAGGGGTGACGATCTGACTGAATGAGGGGTTGGAAGGGAAGAGAGGGGGGGGTTCCATCAAAAATACATGTACATGTACATACAAACAACATGAACAAGGGCTTGCGATGGTTAACAACGGGAAAGATGGTACATAGCAAGATGATACCCTAGTCAAGATGCTGATATAGCCAGGGGGTTATCACCATTTTTCTGGCTAGTCGATCTAGCCCAAAAAGCAGGTTAAATATCTGTATGTCTAGAAGCTACGCGTTTTGCCTACGACAGATTTGATTACAAAAAGAGCTATAGAAATCGAAGAGTAAGTTGTATGGATGAGCAGTTTGCGGTGTTAGTCTTGGAACTGAGTAGTATAACATTGCTTGTAATGGACAGAAGTTTAAGTTTACTCTTGGCGGCTGTATCCATAGCGGGACTGTGTTTGTGTTCCTGTAGCATGACCCTGATGTGCTCTTTACTTAGTTCGCTATTAGGTATACATGCATAGTAGAGATATACACATAGCATATCAAATGTGATATCGCCATGGTTGGGTGCCGTAGTTACGCTGACTCGTTGATATGTCTATCCGCCATAACAGACTACCATAACAGGTTATAAGTCAGTCAGAAAGCAAACACTGGCTACTAGGACTGGCCATAGAGTACCCCAAAATGATTGCAGTTCTTTTGTCTTACTGTCCATCTGTTGCCTCTTCTAGCGGTACAAATCAAGTAAATCCCAGGTCCTGAATCGGCTAGCTACGGTGACTTGCTCTGGCTGAAGAGCAATTCTGGGGAAATAAGAGGGTGTCTATCTACAGTGAGAGGGTTGTATATGACTAGCTGTACATTAATATGTACATGTAGATATACATATCTCGCGATACAGGGGCTAGGGGAGGGGGACACTGCAGCGCAGATTGGAGGTTCGTGTACATACATAATGGAAGAGGGGAGACAGAGAACTGCTGTTGTGATCTCGTCTAGAACTGCTTCTGCTGCAGCATCCTGGAATTTTGAGGTCAGGTGCAATGTTATTTCTCACGATAATGCGACAGGCGGCATATCTAAGCTAGCCCGTCGAAGCAACCAGTCTGTCTACTGGTATATCTGCGGACGGGATGGTCTGAGGCTAGCCACAATATAAGATGACAGGACAGGACCGACGATAGCGAGCTGCAGTTACATGTAGTCGTTGTCGCAGGCCCAGCGAGCCTACATACAGCTATGGACATGGAGAACTCTATATCCTGGCAAGCATCGTGAAGTCTGGGATAGTCGACAGGGCCTGTTTTCTATCAAGCTACCAAGCGATAGATTTCAAACTCCCGCTCGGCTGGACCTGTCCAAGACGGGTAAAGCTTTGGCTTTCTGCGGGGTTCGCTTTTCCTAGTAAATAACGAAATAAAAGAAAAGGCCTGGTTCCGTTATCGTCCAGTCGTTCCTTTTAGGCGGTCCTCGTTGCTGAGCCCCGTTTTGGCTGTAACTCGCAACTAAATCTATCTAGGAAGAAGATATCTGTATGTACTGTATTATACAATACAGAGTTACATATACGTAGTATAGAGAGAAGAAGACCGCTGGTCCACGATGCTTTGGTTGTTTTCCTACTTGGGAACGCTAAGAAAAAGAAACAAGCAGGTGAACATGCAAACCACCTCTCGTCCTAGATTTTAGATTCTAGGGAAGACGGCGTTTTTTTTGTTTCTTTTCTCCAAATAACCTAAGTGTATGTTGAATGCGGGGAAGCGAAAATGCGGAGGGCACTAGAAAGAAGAAAAAAAAAAAGAAGAAAAAAAAACGCCAGTAGTTGGAAAGTACTACACTCTGATACACTACTGTGATCGGTATAAAATTAAAAAATAAATAAAAATAAATAAAAAAACAATACCTAGACTAGCAAGCGCACTTTGGTCTGAGACATCATGACCCAGCTTGCATGATGCGATCTATCATATCACATCACATCGACCTGCTTATTATTGTACAGTGTATATAGAGAGCAGTATACTATGCAGAATGTACTGGACAGCTATGTGTTGTACAGGTACCTTCTCATAGTAAACGAAGTGTGATTAGCTCTGTTTTTTGTGTTTAATTGAGGCCCGCAGCTTTGCTTTGCTTCAAACTTGGTCGATGGTCCTTTTATTCTTTTATTGCTACATTTCCCTTTCCCAATCCATCATTTCTGTTTCCCGGTGAATTTCAGTGCATTATTAATAGGCCAAATATTTGAAGAAAGGAAAAAAAAAAGAAAGATAATCAGGTCTGCCGCAAAGGACCCAAGCTTCTGCAGAGCCAATATTACATACAATATACCTTGGAAAATGCGTGTGAACTAGAGAAAAGGAACACTCGTGTATGCGATCCTGTATATACGCACTGGCAAGTAACTTCCAAGCCGCTCTGTATGTGTACTGTACATACACATGTTAGTAGATATACATAATCGTAGTACTGTATACTACCAGGCGTGCTTGTGCCCTCGCCCTATAACTAAGGCGCCGGCCTCTGATGCTTGCCTATACGGCGTCGTGTTCCGCCAGTACAGAAAGATATAGGCTATTGGCTTGTTCTCGTCTGTGTTGCGGTCATCTCTCCCGCAGTCGTACACAGACTGAGCCCTCGGAGTTGTCCTCCGAACAATACAACAACGAACCAACTAAGTTGCTGTATCTGTACATACATATCTGACAGTCTTATACCAGACTCGGCCGGGCGTTTCTCCAGGGAGAAAAAGCAAGACAGACTGCGAACCCGAGATGCCATTACAAGCAGTACTTACTTTTGATACACGGTCGACAGCCACATTGTACGGATAAAACGACGAGTTGCCTTCTCAACGCCCAGCCAAAGCACACAGAATCTTGTGTCTACCAACCATCACCAACTTCATACCGCTAAAGAAATGTAACCAAGATAGGCCGTATCTGTACTAGTTTTCCCCATCTTTTCTCATTATAACCACTCTCAAAATAAAAGGACACCATTGTCACGGCCAAGTGCCCACAGTCACACTGTAACTCTATCATGGCTTCTCTCCGCAATCCGCCGTGATTTTCTTTTAGCCAGCAGAGACTATGATGATGATTTGATAAGCCTTTTATAATCTGGCATTCTCAGCCTGCAAGATTGAAACAAAGCCTGCGCTTAGCTGCAAGAGTTGCGCGAAGAGTTACACTTTTCTCGATAGTTTATGTCGTTGTTCCCCCTATTTCCTCTCTCCTGGTTTCTCTACTCGCTTTATCTCGAGTAACAGTTTCATTTGCACTGCTAGAGAGCCCACCAAATAACAGTCGAGAAGTGGAAACAGCTTTTGGCATACAATACATACATATATTATCTGTATGCAATTAATTCCGTCATCATATCATGGATGGCCGCATATATGCAGAATAGTGGCTAGACGACGAATGTTATTTCCCACATCGAGCCTCCATGTAGCAATCGGCTAACTCATTCAAAATGCAATTAGGCTTCTTTTACTATGACAAGTATGAATTTCTCCAAGTAAATCAATAATGACAATCACGTCTTGAGCGATCGAATAGATATCAGAAGCTCCTAGCATCTTGATATTGCGTGATGTAACAAAATAGTATCGTTTCAAGCACCACAACTCTTTTCTTTTCCTACACTCCCGTTAGATACTAACTTATCTAGCACCATTTAAATAAATTATCACCGCCCATAGTAGCATATTCATAGTTCTTAAATCCGTCGTATGGCCTTGAGAACAAGCTGGAGTTTAAGCAGTACTGGAAACACTTTCTGGGGAAGATAGCCCAGCGGAGAAGGAGATACCTTTAGCGGCCCATTCCCGCGTGATAATCACGATCAATGATGGATGACTCTTACACTCAGAACTGGTCAGACGTAAAACGAGGCGGTGGTTTGAGAAGTCAAGCCATCAAGCCAAAGTTGTGCTCCTTTCCAAGTTTGACTATCATCCTCAAACTATTCCAATGGAAAGGTGGGAAAAGGAAATACAAGCTTGATCTGATGTAGACGTTAAATATAATCATATCAAATCAAGCTTGATCTGATGTAGTCTCGAGCCGGTACGGTGGCAAGCTATCTCAGTAACATGAAAGATGAATAACAGCAACATTGCTATTGAAGTTTAAACTGCTCTTGTTAACGGATATAGGCCTTAATGAAGCAGACACAGAGATTCATATTCCTAAACTATAGCATATTGCGCGCCAGGCTTGGTTCCAGATCCAGAACTAAACCACTTTTGTTGGCTATATCAATTGCGATTTCAAAACTGTGCCTTCTTGAACTAGACAGGTAGGTGAAGAAGTTTGAGAGTGTAAAACATAGGAATGTTCAACATATCAATCATAACTACTACTTAGTATTTTTAATAGTGTATACAATCAGTTTTGTCTATCACTATATCCACCAGCGTTCGTATTCGCGTCGTCTTGCTCTCTAACTCTGTCCATATCACTCACTCTTGTCACACATACTTGCACCAAGCATTATTCTGGTCTCCAATATGCTAGTGACATATACATGCATGTTCTCCAACCCGTTTGTGACTGAGCCTCTTGGATCTTGGATCCTTCCTTTGCATGCCGTCTTTAACCCTAGATAGCCTTTTACATCACACCACCCGCTCTGTTAGACGGGCCAAAGTAGAGTAAGGAACACATAGTTGTAGTAGAGTTGTCTGTCGCCTTCATCAAGCCAGTCATATATTTTTGCACGGCAAGGGCGGCGAAAAAAATAAAATAAAAAACAACTCTTTTTATATCCCGTTCTTCGGGCGTATCGTCCGGCATTTCCATGACAGTATAGAAACCGAAGAAACTTTGTAGCGGTCCCGCGAAAGTTCATCATTATTTTCAACCCATTTGTTCGTTGTCACCAGACGCCCAACGGAGAATCACTAGCATCAGTTTTAGTTCAATATCCAGGCTAGCCTTAGAAGCCCGTGTTGAATTGGGCGATAGGGAGAGGCAAAGATCCCGCCTAATCACAATGATATGACTAGGATTTTTCAGTCTGTGGTTCTATGATGTGACGGAGAGACCCAAGAAAGAGATCACTTTTGAATAAATCAACTTTTCCCTGATTGAGAGAAAACCCGAGAAAACAAAGCCAAATGCTGACACTGTGTGTGACCCTTCAACTAGTGTTTGGAAAAGTACTTTGACTAACAAGTTTGCCTTTTTCAATGCTCCCTCGTTTATTCTCCAAGACCCAATAGCTTCAAAGAAAGAGGGAAAGCGACGGCAAAAATTCAGTAATCGAAGGCTCACTATTATCCTCTTATTCGCTCATAGATGTATTTTTGCCTTTTCATATACGATAGCCAAGCAGTTATGACAATAATAAGTATGGGTGATTACATACAGATATATCTAGCCTAAACACTTCCACCGTCTTTTTTGATACTTGTGCAATATTCTGTTTTTTTATTTTCCTTTTTAGGTAACTAAACTAAGGCTTACAATCTTTGGAGTTTTCCATTCCTCCTTTAGGCTACTATCGCCAAGAAGTCGAGTTTCACATAGAAATTAGATCTTGCCCGGGACATGAGCTAAAAAGGTCGCCACTGGCGTGCTATTATCAAATACCTGTATATATACATTTATCAACAAAGCCATCATGATCTTGTAATTTACAGTGTGACACAAAATGCACTAAAAGCCTCAACAGTCAGCAATGCAAAAAGGAAGAAACATCGCTGACCAACTTCAAGGCTCATTAGATTCTCTTCCTTTATATGGTGGGTGAGACATTAATTCACGTCGGTTCCATGTGAGGAGTTATTCTGGTTTTTCTTGTTTTTCTTGTAAAAACTAGGGAGATGTTTGTCTTGATAGTGATTGGGTAGGATCATGTTACTAGAAGTGTTAAGACTGATGCCCTGTCTGGGATCTTTGGAGTCTTTTTGCCCTCCACTAGATATTTGTAGACTACTTCTTTCTATTTGCGCTCGCTTTTTATGAACTATAGATAATACCGGTACCATGTGATGCTAATAACGCTGTTTAGCATTGCCAAAGTACAGACGGGTCGGCGACATATCAAGATGCTACTCACAATCCATGATCGCCCGTCTCTAGCCAACTTATAACGCCCAAGACTCCTTTCACACTGTTGTACATGTACTTCTTAAGTCATTAAATACATAGAAACGATAACTCGATGTATATCTCGCCTTTTATCTCATATGAAACTTATAGTGTAGCGGGTTTCGCTTCCCCAGATGCTGGACACGCGGACGTTTCCAAGGATGCCCACGTCATCAAAACAATTTACTTCGTGATTCTCAAGTTGAATTATATGCCATGCTCGAATGAACGCTACAGTATATTGTACTTGAAAGTCCTGGAGGTAGGTAGGTGTGTCTATTATCATGATCTATAAATGGCTAGTAGTACAAAGTCCCAATGATGTGGGTTATTAATATAGTGGTTAGACTTAGAAATACGAGGGCATAGAATGTCGTAATAAAAAGCGCTTCAAATGGCTTATATATACACTCATGTGCTCTTGGATGTCCAAGAACTTCCCAAAACTTTTCCAACCCATTCACCAAGAACTGTGGCAGAATTTGTGTTTACGGTACCTTGTCCTGCAATCAGTTCCGGCCAACTCTTGATATCATAGAGCTTCACCATTGAATCCAACTGACTTGTCTGGCCGTTGATGGTCAACTCGGTAAGTTCACCATGGGCAGCCTCGAATGATATCGAATTCTATATTGTAAGCCACTGTTAGTTCATGATCTAGATATGAAGTATACAAACATAAAAACTCACCTCTCTAACTATCTCCTGGGCATTCGGAGATCCGTCTTTGCTAATGCTAGAGGAAAAGGCAAATCTAGGTGTCTGTCCATAGATCCAGTCGCGGCTCTATACTCCCAAGTTAGCAAGATAATCAACTATGTAGTTTATGAAGAGAGATCGTACCTTGAGCTCTTTCATGCCCTTGGAAACGTCCGGGTGTTCCTTGACACTATCATCAAATACTATTATCTCGTACGAGCCATACATCTTCTCAAACTCCTCCATCACCATCCTCACAAAGTCTGACTTGACTACGTCAACATTCTTCACAGGTGACCGGACGCTCTCTACACCTCTAGCCTCAATATAGTTCCGAGCCGGAGACCGCAAGAACTTTGAGATATTCTTCAAGTTCGGTGATGCCAGTAAACACGTGCCATGATGCAACGAGCGCAGACGCGTCAGTTTATATGCCGATCCAGAAACCTTGAACGTGCTCGGGATCCCCGCCTTGCACGCGCCATTCTCCGCTCTCTCTAGCACCGCTGTCGGGTCATCGGCGACGACGATATCGTGTCTACAGTTAACCATAGCCCCGGCCACTCCTAGCCGATGCAGCGCTCTCACCACCATCTCGGCGTGAAGATCGCGGTCAAAGTTCGCCGATGGGCAGAGCACCGAGAAGTTTATGTTGCCAGAATCATGGAATACAGCGCCTCCGCCGGATCTCCGTCGTACAAGTTCAACACCGCGGCTCTGAGCGGCCTCGGCTTCTGTCCGTACGAGTAGAGCTTCTGGAGAACTAGTGTCGTGAACTTGCTCTAATAGAGGAAGATTCACTTCTACCCACGGATTCTGGTTGCGTCCGATGACGATGCATGGCCGGTTGGTGTACAGAAAAAATACAGTAGATTCTGGGTGTGACTTTTGGAGCAGAGCGTGCTCGATGGAGAGATTCACGAACGGATCCAGAGACTCGGAAACGTAGACTTGAACTTTGTTCCGCGGACTGGCAGCATTATCTGTAAAGCGGCGGATGTTTGTTGGTCTGGTATTGCTTGTGAGGCTACGAAGACTACGCAGTGTCCGTGGTATGGTTGATCTCATCATGTTTATAATGATGGATGCTTTGTAGTGAAGTATCACAAGAGTGTCACTGTGTAGTAACTTCTTGGGGATATAAGACTTGTTAAAGTAGTGAGATTTTGATAATTGCAGAGCCTCATATGTTAGCGAAGGATAGGATTAATAAGTACATAATTAATGGTGGATCCTCAATACATTCTAATATTTACGAAACAATAGCATCGTCTGTGATCAGAATAAGAAGTCGAGCAAAACTTGCGGTTTAACCCACGGTTAGGGTTACATAAGCGCAGTCCATATAATGTCATGTGATACAAATAGCTTCTCACTAACCCTAATGGCTGGGCTATAGAGCACATAACACGGCTAGGCTGGGTTAGCAAAGAGGAAATCTGGTTCTAAATCCCAATGCCGTCATCTACTCGTGGAACAACAGCCTTTTTCTAATCAGTAGCACATGTGATAATATCGACGTGTAGCAGGAAAATATCCCACCGTGGTACTAAAATCTACGAAATTTTCTTGGTCATTTTTTCATCTTATTCAAGTCTTCAATCCGTCTTGGTTTGCTTTTCATCTTCTTAATAGTCTCATCCGATCGAATCGCCTCCCAAGTGCCTCGTCAAAACCACATATTCAACCATAGCCGACTGCTCATCGTTTTGTCTTCCCCGTTTGCGACTGACTCGTCAGCTTACTCGACTACTACTCAAGCGCCCCCGCCTTCTTGCGACTTAGAGATATATAGCAAGAAATACGAGCCAGTTCATATTCCAGCGACAAAAGTGGCCATTGTGCGCCTTGGCCTTGGTCGTTTTTCTAGATCATTGCCTACAGTACATCCTATGTGCCGGTCATTGTAGCTATATATCTTGGACCAAGACCTTGGGACATATCGTACGGGACTGTGTCGTACATTAGGTTGTGCAAAGGACTTCACTCGAAGTTGATAGCTTCCTCGGGGAATCGAACTATATATCACATATTAGCCGCAAAACTTCTAGCCAACATGTTCTGCTTACGGAGGTGAGACTAGACATATTCTTTTGTTTTTCTATATTTATACATATATAGCTCTATCTAAATACGCTAACCTTATAACCTAGCAGTTGGCTCCCGCTACTCTTCATACCAACGAACGCCCCGCCGGCATTTGTCATCCTATTCTTCATCTGCACATTCTTCCTGTCACGGCCATGTGTATACTGTAGTTTTTTGTTAGTGATATTGTTTCTAACATCTTGCCACTGGGCCGATCGATGCTTCTTCGATTTCCACCACAATTGGTTCATCCCACGACTTCCAGTCGACGGGTCCGGTGCCGGTAGCTGTCTGTACGGCTGCCTGCGTAATGAAGAGGTGCTAGCCACCGAGACGGCAACATCCACTTTCAATGCCACTGTTGACATGGCTCAGGTGACGGCTAAGGCGGTAGCTCAAGTCCTTATGGACGAGGCCCAACGTAAACGTGAGGAGTGGACGGGCCTGGGTATGGAGTGGATGCGGAGCCTACTGGGCGAGCGAGAGTGGCATATTGATTTCCTAGATCTCTACATCAGGCTATAGCTAGGTTTTCATGAGGCATGAGGCATGAGGCATGAGGCAAATGCGGGATAATATTTTGACTTGATATAAAGGCGGGAGATATTTGAGATACCCAAAAGAGTAGTATATCGAGTATAGAATGGTAGATGGAGAGACATAGCATATTTCTTGTTTATAATGTTGTATAATTATGACGTTGCTGTATGTATGTATGTATGGATAATGAAATAATAGATCGTGAGTAACGTCTTTGCTCTGTAGGCAATCAAAGCCATTCTTGACGATAGACTGTGAAGTTAGCAGCCTATGCACAAGCTCGAGTTCTTGACATAAACAACTAAAGTAAAAGTGCCCTCAGTTTTTCTTTTTGTTTCTTGCAAAGTGGAACAGATATCTATTAGGCTAACCATCAACAACTAAGAAACACAGTAGTAAATCTCAAGCTTCCATGCTCTGGAGTCTTAGAGTGGCCCTAACCCTCCTTTATCTCTTTATTCGCATAAAATGTATAAATGAGCTTGTCGAGGCCTTTTTATTTTTTATTTTTATTTTTTATTTTTTATTTTTTTTCAATATCCCATCT
>RHLR01000749.1:0-14117 GCA_009806335.1 Davidsoniella australis
ATGTTCGTATAGAGAGATGTAGAAAAAAAAGAAAAAAAAGAATTATTAAGCTAATAAGCTTTTTGTATAGGAATCAATAAAGAGATAGAGAGTTGAAAAAGAGAAGGATGAGATAATGAAATGAAGAGTGAGAGAGGAAAAGAGTCTAATAGTAGTATTGAATGGTCTTTTTAGAGGAAGACATGTTTTTTTGTTTCTTTTTGAAGTCTTTCGCCAAGGAATGAAAATTCCGCGGGAATTTTTGGTATTTTTTATTCGAGAATTATATGTTGCACAGTTTGATTACTCTGTCTTCTTACCACTGGCCAAAAACAGAGCTTTGAAGTCTGCATTACTCTTCATACCATTGCCGCTGCTCTTACTAGAGCTAGCATCAGTGGTTGGCGCAGTGATAACTGGCAATGTCGTCGAACAAGAAGGAGAATCAGCAGGTTGTTTCTTCACAGTTGGGACTACAAGGCCTCCACGCTTAGCACCGCCCTTTCCAAGCGCACGCTTTGGCGGGGCAAAGAGCTTCGGTGCCGGGCCCGAAGTGTTCTTCTTAGCCGAGACTCCGTTGTTATGTTGCGAAGAACCACCGATGGGACCGGCAGATGCGCCGCGTTCGTTGCGCAGATCTTGTACGCTACCAGTACGAAGCTGGCGGCCCTCAAATATCAGTCCGCTGAGCTGCAGTTGAGCCTTGCCCGCTGTGGCCGAGTCAACAAACTCAATCTTGGCGCCACCTTGCGCAGGCAGAAGCACAAACTTGACAATCTCGCCAATAGGCGCCACGAGAGCCTTGACGCGGGCATCGTTGACGGTGTCTGGGAGGCCAAGAAGAGATATAGTACGAGCATCTATTTCGGCGGCAGAGACAGAATAGGACGAGTTAGACAGCTGGCCCTTCATAGACTCGTCATCATCGTCGTCGAGAGTGGCTGTCGAAGTTCCTGTGGTCTTAGCGCTGATCTTGAAATTGCGCTGCTGCGAGATTTCCACGCGGATGATGCGAGTCCGGAACTTGATGTTGTTGAGCTCCTGCGCTGCCTTGTTCGCTTCTTCCGTTTTCTCGAATACAACAAAGGCCGAGCCTATATTTCGTCCATTCAAAGCGCGGAGAAGTCGTACGCTCTCCACGGTGCCGTATTTCTCGAATACAGCTTCGATCTCATCTTCCGTCGCATCGCCATCGACATTGGCCACATGGACTTCACGCCCTTCTGATGTGGCACCTTGACGTTTGCGCTTATTGGCTGGATCCGAGTATTTGACCTCCAAGCGGTACTTGCCCTCCAGCTTGGTACCGGCTAACGCTACAGCTTTGGCGGAGCTATCTTGGTTGCGGAAAGTGACGTAGCAGAATCGGCGGTGGGTGTTGAACTTCAGACTGGGCCAGCGGATGCTGAGAATCTCACCAGCGTCTCGAAACAGGTCGCGAATGAAGGCATCGTCGGCGGTTGGCGGATAGTTGGTCACAAAGACTGTGAGGTTGTAGCCTGAGAAGACCGATATTTGATGTTCACCAAAGTATTTCCCATTGCGCAGCATAATCACAGAGCTAGCATCCTCGGCAGATTCGAACTCAACCATAGCAGAAGTAGTCCCATTAACTTCGGGCACTAGGAGAATGTTTTGAATGTGGCCAAAGTCGTTGAAGTACCTGCGGATGGCACCAGAGCCAACATTAGCGGGTAGTCCATTTACAAGAACAGTCGTGTTCTCACGGTCTCGCTTCGGCTTCGAGGCACCTTCGGCGTTGGTGGCCATAACGTCGGCATTTGATAACTGGATGCACTTGGGACGTTTACTAGCATCCGAGTCGACAGAATCGTTATCGTCACGCTTGCGCTTGCCGGCAGATGGAGAGCCTTGGGTGCTAACTGGTTCCTGGTGATTTTGAGCACGGGTGATCTCGGCCTGGGCTTCAGCTTCCGCCTGAGCTTGGGCATGAGCGGCCTGCTGCTGCTCGTAAGCAGCTGCCGCTTCTTTGCTACGACGCTTCGTAACCATCTTGGATGTCCGATGCACGATGTCTTGGGCCTGGCAAACAGTCGCAACAGTCTCGTACTCATGGCAATGCTGCATGTAGAACTCTAGCAGCTGCTCAGGCCAGTCAAGTGTCCTCCGTTCGATAGCTCGCTTCAGGACAGCAGTGGCCCGATAGGGTACATGCACCCGTTGGGCTGTGGGCGGTCTTGTGCCTGGACTACCGCCAGTGGCCAGAAGCTCCTGGCCGTATACCATCATCTCCCAAGAAAAATACTGCTGCCAGAACATGTAGCTATCGGCATATATAGGCTTTTGAGCAAGCATGTTCCAGTGTTCCCGGGCAACTTCTAGGCTGTGCTTTGCTTCGGTCAGATACTCAATGAATATGCGCTCGACTCTAAATTGCGGATCGCCCTTGTATTCATCGGCGCCGTACAGCTTTCGGCCGTGAATCTTAATGTCTTCGAGAGCAGCAGCAAAGCCCATATCGGCATGGTCAAGGGACTCTCCTCCTTCCTCAACAGCACGACGCTTCAAAAAACCGCACCAGGCAATGTACATGGAAACCAAGCTTTCCAACCCGCCCTCTAGCAGCTCAGACGAAGCAGTTGCGGCATGTTTTATACGCTCAACATCCTCAAACGGAGTACGGGCTTTCTCTGCGGCGAGTATAAAGCGAGACCACAGGTTTCCAGACCATGGGCAATGGTCGGTGGCACGCTGAAGCACTTCCAGCAGATTTGGCAGGGATTTGTTGGATTCCTGGACACACAAGTGGACAATGTAGTCCTCCCATACACCTTCGTCGCGGTGGAACATTCCAGTCAAGGCGCGCGAGAACAAGCCAGTACAAACATCGTGGACAAGCTCGGTATCATGTGTGTTTTTGCGCATATGGTAGAATGATTGGTTGATCTCCCAGTCCAGGTACTCGAGGAAAGCAGTTCGTTCGAGGTCGTGGCGGTTTTCACGCTGGGCCTTTTCTAAACGATACTCGAAGTTTTCACGAGGGCCGCGCATGATGGCCTTGGCAGATTGGGCCTGTTCAGTGACTTCCTGCATCGTAGATTCCCAGGCATTGCGGTTGAACTCGGATAGAAAAGACGAGAAATTGGAGGCGGTTTGGTCCCATGTGGCATGTGGCGTTGTCAGGCGATTACGGTACAAATGAGTGATTCGGAGTATGCCCTCGGGGGTTCTAGTGCGCATAAGTTGCTCCATTTCGAGGCCGATCCAGCGATTCCAGAGCACGTGGCTGTCGTTGAGGCGATAGCGGATGGCCTCGTAGCCTTGCTGCCATAACTGTAGGGTTCCATCGAGAGTGAACATTTCGTGGGCCATCATGGCTTCTTCATTGGGCCAACGCGCTAGCTTGGAGCCTGGACGGCGCGGGTCAATTGAGTCGACATACAGCGAGTGGAAAAACTCACAGTAGGCGCGCCATATAAGCAGGCTTCCGGGCTCTGACTTGGTGGCCTTACTGAAATGCTCCAGGGCAATGGTGCAGCTTTCGAGATTGGTGACGTTGCGCGAGGCCTCTTCGAGGTAGGCAAGCCAGCTGTCCTGGCCAACGGGGGCTGTAGAAGCCATTGTGTGAGGGGAAAGGATGGTGGGTGTTGAAAGTGGATGAGATATGCGAACAAGGAGAATAGCAGCGGCAACTTCAAAAGCGCACGCGTGATGCGAAGTCGGCTCTATCTCTCTCTCGTTCTCTGTTGGGGTCTCTTTGTGCTGACAAGCTTTCAGCCTGATCAGATGAGAGCCGGGCGCACAACTCGATAGTCAGGCTCAGGTTGTGTCGATGGCGTGCTGTTCAGTTCGGGCGATTCCAGGTTGCAGTAAGAAAAGCTGGCCAAGTTGATAGCCAGCAAACCTTGGGTGTTTGTGAAGCTGCGGATACAGAGGTGAAATGAGCCAATTGGGTTGAGGGAACAAGACCGCTTTCAGCCAACCATGCCGGGACAAGGCCCAAGATGGATCGACGGCGACAAGATAGCGGCGAAGAGCACGAGAGATGACCGAGATCGAGATTGAGGGCTAGCGATATTGTCGATGTGGGCAAGGCAAATTGCGGGCGAATATTCTTTGTATTTGTTGGGGGCGCCGGGAATTGCTGCAGAATGGATGGTCGCAGACGATGATGTTTATAGTACAGCTAAACGAACCGGCAATGACGAGTCAGAGCAGAAGAAAACAGACGGGATTATAATCGCAGTCACAGTCACTATTACTGTTACTGTCACAGTGGCATATGCAGATGCAGTTGCAGTTGCGGAACCGGGCGGGATTGGTTGTTCGACGGGCTATTTGTACGATGGCGAATGATGAAGATTATGGCGATGGAAAGGGCGTCTATATATTATAATAGCGCGCCGTAGATTTCGGTTCGTTTCTCGTGAGCTTGACGGCGTAACTCGTGTAGAGGACACAGAATTGGACGAGATAAATGAAGATGTACTTTAAGATATTTCTGAAATTTCTCCAACTTGGCTGCGGTGCGTAACTTGACGTGATCCAGACTTTAGAAGGTCCAGGCAACAAACAAAACAAAACAAGGCAAGCCAGCCTATTATTGTATTTATTCGTAGGTCCAGATTCCGGGCGATCTTAAAGCAGCTAATCGAGGCGCAAATTGGGCTGAGAGCAAGAAAACAGGACAAACACTGAAAAATCCCGGATCATTGGATATTTCAGATTCCGGCTGAAGAGATTGAGAAGGCTGGAAAAAAGAAGAAAAAATCACCAAGAGGCTGATAGGATATTGGAGAAAAAAAGACGAATATAAGAAGTGGATTTGTTGATAATTGTTTGGATTCTTTTTTTTTGTTTACGTCTTGCGTCTTCTAGCTTTTTGGGGCAATTGCACAAATAAAATAAAAATGGGCCCTAACAAATTATTGAGAAAAGGCTAAATAAATAAAAAAAATATTGTGCCTTTTTTGATTGGCCAGGAAAAGGCAAAAACAATTCAAGAGAAGGGGAAATAAAGGAAGCCAAACAAGATATGCCAGGAGTAAAACTCTTTTTTTCCTCATGTATCTATTCTATCCCATGATCTTAACCAAAGTCCTCCGCTTCTGCCAAAAGGGAGACCACACGAATGGAAAAGCCCTTTTAGAGCCTTCAGCAGCTACTAAAGCTACTAATAACTAGTCCAACAAGCTTCGTCAAAGGTTTGGATCCGCAATACGCCAAGGGAGAAGAGCCGGAGACGAGCTTTTGTTGTGCTTCAAAGCAAATATTCAGGACTGGCCCTGGCGCCGATCATTTGCAACGAAAAAAAAAAAGAGAAAAAAAAGAGAAAAAAAAGAAGCAAAGGCAGCCAATTCATGTTCTAAGAAACGCAAGCGAGAAAGAAAGAAAAGTCCACCAGATTCTAGTTCCTATTCTTCTTCGTCTTTCGATGCTGTTCGTTTTACTTCCAAGGCTAGACACAAACAATCACGACAGTGCAGTGAGTTTTGTGAAACCGGACTGGAATAGTGGAATTTGTCTAGAATTCCTCGCAGATCCAATCAGCGAGCACATCTTTTTTCTTTTTTTCAGCTTGCTGTTTATCATCTGACGCCGTGCTAGGTTGCTCAGCAAATGGAAGCTTTAGTCCTGATATCAAGTGAAGTGTTGAACCTCACCTCGATATTGACGTCAACAAAAGGTCAAGGCCTAGACAAGGCTGCGCAGGTCCTGCAATGTTTTTCTCCCGGTTCAGTTTCACAGCCTTGGCCTATCCCGCCTACTCCAACTACGTCTACAGATACATACTTATGTAGCTGTGCCTTTACCCAGAACAGCCCATCTCTCTTATCACAACATCGTAAGCCAAGATAAGCTAAGCAACATTCCTCCTATCATTTTCTTAGGCACACATAGAAAATACACATACATAAATCTCTCGTCACTCGTTCCCGTCACGCATTTGTGAAATCACTTCTCCAGCCACGGAAGCAAATGACGTTCTCGTCTTCTCGCCTATCCCATGCATCATCTCGTCCCTATAATACGTTGTTTAATCCTGATCATCCTCGTTCCCTGAGTATCAATTTACCTTTTGTTTCATGTCGACAGGTATGTACATATACTGTACAGATATAACAACATACCATACATGCATGATATGATACCCGTACATCCTGGACTGGTCTACTAGTACTTTGTACATGTACATAGTTTTTGCTCAATGTACCCTGTCTTCAGGGCCCTAGATTTGTTATCAACGGCTCGAAATGGAATTCCCCTCTTCCATATTCTTGGGTGTTCACAAAAGCCTATTGTACATCTATAACTATAAACCCTACTAGTCCAATTCTCTTATTTCAAAATGCTCCCTAGTATATCTGATAACTATGTGAAATCTACTTCTATTTGTATTCACAATTCACATGAGATTAAACTAGATTAGAAAATTACCTTCTATATTTGAATCAGAATTACAGCTGTACGTACTACTTGGATGTTAATGTGTCCTGACACAGAAAATCATCAAGCATGGCCATTCACTCCTTTCTGCCATACATATATACTAGCTACCTTTGTTTTAGTCACTCTTCTTCCCCGTCCTCTTGAGCAGCACTTGTATGATTATTGCTCATGATGCTGTTCACAAATTCTTGATACTTGAACACCTCTCCTCTGTTGCTTAAGCCGCCTAGTCCGCCCGAAGACATGCTCTTCTTGCTGAAAGCACGGCGAGCCGTGTGTCCATTGATGACCTGATCTATTTCCGCCTCGATAAGTGGTCTCTCACCTGGTTCGGGCACAGTATTGAGGAGGGCATCTTTGAGCTCAATGAGATCTACCTGACCGGAATCATCGTCATCAAATGCACTGAATGCCGAGAGAAGCTCGCCACTAGGCGACAGAGCAGCAAGGCCTGATGCAAGCGTATTTATGAATATGGCCATCGACATGGTTTGAGGTGAAGAGGAGGGAAAGAATGCAGCAACATCAGTAGTCGTCGCAGGAAGACCTACTCGCAGTAATAGTTAGCACAGAATATTATCAAAAGATTGTGTATGGCCACATTCCAGTCCGACGATAGGGAGAGTGAATAACATTGAACGAGACATGGTAAATGATATGTAAACTTACCTAATTGGTTCAGCATGTCTGCAACATCTTCTCGATTCACAAAGCCATCGCTATCTCTGTCTAAGATTTGAAACCCTTCTCTCAGAGTCCGGACTTGGGCGGGTTGCAGTTGCGATAGAGCACTGCCGTTTGATACCGCAGTTGCAGCTTTGCGTGTCATTGTGGCAGTTGAATTAGATGTTGTTGACTTGGCTCCCGGAGATTGCCCAAATGTTGACATGCGCAGAGGCCGTGCAGAAGATATAGGTGATCCAAACGGCGATGCGATACCTAATGGAGTAGTAGTCGCGCTTGTCGAGGTTTGGTTATGGGACGAACGGGGTCGTGGGGTTACGTTATTGTTGTTACTAGTACTAGCTTCGGAGGCATCTGCCACGTGGAAAGGCGAATTAAGCACACGCGGTGATTTACCCGTGCCAGCCTGTTGTTTCGTTGGTGATGATGAGGGTGTAGTCGGATTAAGAGGAGATGCACCGCCAGAGACGGGAGCACTTGTTGTACTAATCACGGGCTCAGAGGGGCGACGAAAGGGAGAACTGCGCACAGGTGACCCGAATCCAAGCGGCGATGGTTTGAACGGGCTCGTCATGGTGAACAGGGGCGAGCAACAGCTGGCGGCGACTGTTATATATAAAAATCACAGGTAGTCCTGCAGCTGCAAATAAACGAGGATAACAACGTTGCCGGGCACAATCGCTTCTGCAATGAATTGAGGGTTCAAGGCACGCGGCACTCAAAGAAGGGTTGCGAAAAGCTCACAGAGGGAGTGACCCAAGAAATGGCAGGGAGTACAGGCGCTCTGCACGGTAGACGATTTCCAAAGAACGGGTCGCAATCCGGGAACCACAGCGAAGAAGGCCTAGGGGGTTTGTTTCGTCTTTCTGTCTATCTGCAGATATATGCCCAGGTTGAGATATAGACGGATGTCCGCAGGCGGTGAGCGCACGACACGAAACGACACAATGTTAACCATAGAATGGGCGGGCCAGATGCGATGCAGTAGGCACTGATATATGCAAAACTATACGACTAGATGAATGAGCTGATCGTGACTCGATTGGAGAATGTGAAGATATGAGCTTCTATCTAGCGAGGAGCAGGGTGAATGTTGCAACGGGGTATCTAAAGCACAGCAACAAGGCTGTTAATATATAAATGCAGGGAGGCTAGTCAAATGTCCCGATCAAGAAAGCAGAACAGGTTGATGATGATGTCGACGAGTTGATGTTAGTAAGTTAGTATGTTCGTTAGTTTATTGCCTGATTGAGTTTCAAGTAAACAAAACAGACTTGTTTGCAGGCCAACCACCAACACTGGGTTGCAGTATATAAGATGGGGCAGTCGATTCTTGGACCTTGAGTGAGGCGCTGGCAAGTGGCTAAAGTGGCGTTTGGCCCTTTTTGGAGCCCCATCATTCACCTATCCTTTTTTGTCTTCCAATTACTTTTAGATGCATCCTGAGCAGCCCTTGGTGCCCATCTAGGCAAAACGATGCCTTTCGCAGGAATGTGAATCCTTGAGCCCCTTTCTGCGAGACAGAAAATCTACTGCATACATTTTGATTTGATTATATTTAACGTCTACCTGACTGCGTACATTTGTCGTTGTAGTGAGTATATATATGTAAGGGTTCCTTTTCGTCAGGGTTACAGACGCCGACAACCAGATCTAAAAGCCTGCAAGATTTGTTAGTCGCAGACTAAGAATATCTGACTATTTTCTTGACTTTGCTTACCTCTAGGTGTTTCTGCTATCGGTACTTGAAAGAGCCAAGACAAGCCCTGTTTGTTGACTAGCCACAGGGCTGCTGTTGTCTTGTACTATTTGCACTATAGCATACAATCATCCATCGCTGTGATGGGGAGGGAGGTTGAAGGAAGCACAAACGCCCACTGTCTCCCCATCAATCCTGGCGAAGGATTGCAGTGTTTCGTTTTTGTTCTTTATGTCCTTTGTTTCTTATGCTATTCTACAACGATAGCGTACAGCTTACTCCCTATACCTTGAGCCCGTCAAAGAGCACCAGAGCTTCGGCACTCCCCTTTCTTGTCACATGTACCTGGGTGTCTCGAGACATCAATGCTCACTATCTTCGCAGACCTTGGAATGCTGGTATTTACACTATCTTCTAAACTCCCACAGAACCTGTTGTTCGTACTGCGACGAGACTATCAGACCCTGTCTCTGCTCCATCCTGCCCACTTGCATTGTCTCTTTTTTTTTTTTTTTTTTTTTTTCCTTCTTAACTTCCTAGGGGAAACTGAATCTTATAATAATACTCAACTATCTTCTTTATCTGCCCTTTTATGCGCCTTGCGCGAGTCGTACCGAACAACATCTAAGAACCATAACTTGAGCGTGTCTGGCTGGGGATCATTCACCAATGACTTATACTGCATAGTACCATTGCTATTCCATACTACATACATACTCCTTCCTTGCCCTCACACTTGTACACACAAGCTGCTGTGTATTCTGATTCTTGCAGCACAGGCCCTCTAAAGCCCCCTCCCCCCTTCCTCTCTGAAATCTACGATTGCCCGTTGTTTCTGCCGACTAGGCCTTCGTCCCGTAGACCCGTCCAACCGGCCCTGCCCTTGAGAAATTAGAGGGCATCGACTAGTCGGGGATCTTGTCTTCTTGTGCACTATAGCGGAGACCATACTTAGCATACCATACAAGTACTGTAATATCCTGTAGCTGGTAGTTGCTACTACTATCTGGAATAGATAAACCTATACCGAAGCGCAAACGAAACGCTACACGACGTGACGCCTGTTCAAACTGAGACGTAGACGGCGAATCTACAGCATAGCAGCATAACAGCCTACAGAGGCTAGTGATCGTATTGGTAATACAACTAGCTAACCAGTATAGTGGCTAGACCAGCTGAATCGAACAACCAAGCCAAGCAATCAAGCAAGCAAGCAAGCAAGCAACCAACCAACCAGGCACAAGCATAGCTGAACCGTACATACATACATATACACCGATTCCATATACGACCCAACCACTAGCTTGGTTGTAGCCAGCTAGCCAGCCCATCAACCAACCAGCCAACCAACCCAGCAATTGTGCCCAGCAAACAGGCTTCTGCAATCCTGAAACGGCGTCGCCTTGCAATACTACGACTCCAAACCAGAGCTATAACACATTAATATACATATATATAATACTGCGGCCCGTATAAGAGCGTAGCCTACAAAATATAAAATGGCAGCCTCCCCACCGCCGCAGCCACCACCTGCGGTGCCACGCCCGGAACTTCCTCACTCCGTCACTGACGCCGGAAGCATACAGACGAGCCACACTACAACTACAAATTCTACTATCGCGACATCCTCGTCGTCCACCTCTATATCGGCAACTGCCTTGAAACATACGTCCCTTTCGTCGTTCCCGCCGGCGCGTTCCGAATCGCAATTGTCCTTGTCGCAGCTTGTTATGCGAGGAGCCGCACGATCGCCTAATTTCCCCTCATCCAACGTATTTCCCAGCGTGAACAACGGTCACGCCAGCAGTAGCGTCTCAAGCAATAGCCACAGTTACACCATGAGCCAAAGTCACAACCTCAGTGGCGGCATTGCTGAAGGCTCGACGTCGCAACATTCGTCCATGGAGCCCCCATTGCGCCAGAATGTCGACGGCCATCCCACGCGCCGCCTCAGATCGCAATACCCCCGTGGTTCTACAGAGAACCATGTCGAATACATCCTAGTCGCCTCTTTCGATATCGATCGGGGTCCAGTCATGGAGCATCAGTATCCTGTTGCCATTACCGGCGACGAGCACATGTTGGCCGAGCTAATGTTGCCTGACCAAGCGCATATGCGCAACCAGGACTGGACGATATTCTTCCTGCACAAGGACATCAGCCAAGAAGAAGAATACGCAGAAAAGAAGGCCAAAGATGCAAGAAAACGTAGGCGGCAACGTCGCCGGGACCGCGAAGCTGGAATCATAACCGAAGAAGATGAGGAGGAGGACGACCTTGACGATAACGACGACGAATTCGACGATGAGGATGAATATGATGATAAATCTGACGAATCAGATGTTGAGCTAGAAGGTGGCCAAGGCCCTCCGCTGATTTATGTGCTGAATTTGGTGAACACAAAACAGGACAAGACAGTGCGAAGAGGTGCTGTCGTAAAAGCTATGTCCATCTGCACTCGTCACCCATTTTTGCACATCTACAAAGTAAGGAAAAGAAGTCAAATCTACCCCCGACTAGCCAATGCTAACCGAAACCGTCTTATAGCCCCTACTACTGCTTGCACTAGAAGAGTACTTCAAGTCTCCCGTTCCCGAAACACTGTCCATGTTATACGATGCTGTCAATGCAATGGACCTGTCGTTGATGCCGAGACTTACGGTTCTCGAGCGCCATCTCTTGCAATCTAGCGAGAACAAGGATCTCTTTGTCGAAAAGTTCGAGCAAATGATACAGATGCGTATGGCTGAAGATCGGCAACAGGCGCAACAGGCCTTGGCAGTGGAGAACGGACACAGCGATGCCCTATCAACGCCACCACGGACGGCCAATGGCGGCAATGTATCACGAGCCGGTACCAAGGCGTCACTAGAAGGCACAGCCTATACTGTACCTCGCGACACACACGAGTTCGAAAGCAAGGTCATGTACAAGGGCATTCCAATCCCAATCAAGGTGCCTGTAGCCATGATGCCAGAAAGCGTCGGTGATTTCTCCATCGTCAAGCTCATCCAGAATTTTAGCACGGCTCATGCCAAAAACCCGACAACGTATACGCCTCACCCACACTTGACTACGAGCGGTCCCGGTACCCATCCCATCATAGTACTTGTGAACGCCCTCTTGACTCAGAAACGTGTTATTTTCCTGGGCCATAACATGCCTTCGGGTGACGTTGCCGAGGCTGTTCTTGCTGCTTGCGCGCTGGCATCTGGTGGAGTTCTTCGTGGCTTCACTCGACATGCCTTCCCATACACGGATCTAACCAAGATTGACGACCTACTAAATGTTCCTGGCTTTATTGCTGGTGTTACTAATCCCACCTTTGAGATGCATCCTGAGTGGTGGGACGTGCTTTGCGATTTACCTAGCGGCAAGATCAAGATAAGTAGCAAGATTGAGCCAGCAGAGGTCCTAGAAGGTTTCGTGTGCTTCCAACAACAATTTCCCAGCTATGCGCCATTAGTGAACCATTACCAGACCACTGCATCCGCAGTCAATGATTACACCGGTGATGTCGCCTTCATGAATGAGATTCTCAAGGCTGTAAATTCCCGTGCTGGTGAACGAGCAGTTCGCGCCAAATGGCGAGACTGGGTTGGCAAGTTCACGCGTATTTCGGCGGCGTTCGAAGAGACTGTGTACGGAGCTAGTGCCCTGTATATTGGTGGTGATGAGAGCGAGCAGCCTACGATGCCTGGTGTTGTGGGACATGGCTATGTATGGCCTGAAGAAGTTTCTAAATGCAAGGAGCTGGCTGGCAATGTTACACGTATTGAAGGCTGGCGCAACACACGTAGTTACTATAGCTTCATTCAGGTAAGATTTGAAAAAGCTACTACAAAATCTCCAATCCTTGGCTTATCATACTAACCATTTCACCTAATTACAGGACCTTGCACAGCTTTACACTGTTCGGCCGTTGAAGAACATTGACTTGCACCATATGCATGATCGTCTGCGGACACAACGTCTCACGCCATCGCAGAGCAAAGACCTATACCTAGCCTTTGCCAAGACTGTGTACACATACGAAGAGATTTGTCTATTATTATCCGTAGCACCTGAAGCTCATGCTGGTCTATTCTACATGGCTCTTGGTCTCTTCCATAAAGACCGTGAAGTGCGCGTGCACTCGGCGGACCTTTTAGAACGCGTCAGTGAGCATGAAGCTGGACGACATTGGTGGGCGGCGCTCGGTCGCTTCGAAAAGTTGGCGTACCAGCGTATCAAGCGTGAGCAAGAGGCTGAAATGCGATCACGCTTGGAGAACCAAAGTCTGTTGATGGAAACGGATCGGAGGATTAGTTGAAGATGATGTGGACTAGACCATACAATATTGTGGGTGGTGCTACAGCAGTAATTTTAATATCATGTTAGCGGAGAAGAGAAGGAGAAAGCTGAATATAGGCGGATTCTCGTCACGCATGTGTATTGGATAGTAAGTCGTGTGGAAGATACATATATGTATATATAGCATATAAAGAAACAAAAAATAGTCATACAAGCACAAAAAAAAAAACACACTAAATCAAGGCTATCTAAAGCATTACTTAAGCCTTCAAGAACTTGGCAGCGTGAGCGATATGGTCCTCGCCAAAGGTCGAGATAAAGTAGTACGAGTGGTCATAACCCTAAGCACCGTGTTAGCTTATTGTCCATGGGATGATTCAATTTATGAATCTGTAGGGTGTACAATAACAGAACTTACTTCTTGGTAACGGACGGTTAGACCGTCCAAGCCAGCCGCCTTGGCGGCAGCTTCCAAATTCTCGGGTAGAAGCTGGCCCTGCTTATAGAAGTTGTCGGCAGTTCCCTATAATGTAAATTAATTAGTCGGCCAGGATATCATGTTACACACCCACTAGAAATAGCACTATATGACAGCGGAGGAATGAGACAAGGAAGACTAATACTTACCACATCAATGAGAGCATTCAATGAGCCAGACCAACCCTTGACCAGCTCAGTCGCATCGTGCTTTTTCCAGGCTTCCTCGTCATCGCCCAGGTAGCCCTTGAAAGCCTTTTGGCCCCAGGGACACTTCACCGGATTAGAGATGGGAGCCCAAGCCGAGACACTCTTATAAGCGCCGGGATTCTTAAGATATAGCGTCAAAGCGCCATGACCACCCATCGAATGACCGGAGATACTAACACGAGAAGAATCGAGTTCCTTATAAGAAGCCCACAGAGCAGCGGGTAGCTCTTTGGTGATGTACGATTCCATAAGGTAGTTAGTGTTCCACGGCTGGGCAACGGCATCGATGTAGAAGCCGGCGGCACTGCCAAGTCCCAAGCTATCGTGCTCGCCGGGTAGGTCGAGGCCGCGCGGTGAGGTGTCG